>JAABOM020089880.1:0-28989 GCA_011800125.2 Solanum clarkiae | reverse complement strand
ATCCACCTCTTTTTCATGATTAACCATCAATTTAATACTTCCCCAACACCCCCACAAGGTTTAATTTACATGGGGAAGGATAGAAATTCAAATTACCTCTCAACCTCTTCACAAGCTCCAAACTTCGAATCCGCAAAATCGAACGTTTTCTCACCAAACCAACGCTTCCACGTTACTTGGGGGACATCGTATATTGACCTTGAAGCGTCAAATAATCGAAAACGCAAAAAAATTGAATTTCCTCTTCAGCTACAGTGAGCCGAGCCTGCAGTTTTCTTGGGGACAAGTTTTTCTTATTTTTCTAAGTGTTGGAGAAGTTGTCTTCCAAGATATAAGACTTATATGTATTCTTATATATAGACAAACTCTTGTACACTTGGACCAATCAAATAAAAATATGTACATGACCCCACAATTTATTCTACATCTTAAGGAATTCAATTTGAATAAAATGCACATTTGGTCCCAAACTTTTCCCAAACTGGACCAATTAAGGATTTACGACTTTTAACTCCCAAGAAAAATTTATATATATAAAAAATTCCACTTGGTCTAAACCTTAAATTAAATACTTAAGTTCCGAATTGCTCGAAATTTCCAATATTCGTCCAAATTTCACAAGCATTTCAAATGTTCGAAATACGGGTTCTAACATAGAGGCTAGCCTCTAAGTATTGTGTGATAAGAAGATACCATCTAAACTCACATATAAGTTTTACAGAATGGTGGTTAGACCATCTTTGTTGTATGGGGTGGAATGTTGGCCAATAAAAAATGCACATGTTCAGAAGATGCATATTGCAGAGATTTGGATGTTGAGATGGATGTGTGGTCACTCTAGGAGTGATAAGATTAGAAATGAGACTATTCAGGAGAAGCTAGAGGTGGTCCCTGTGACTAATAAAATGAGGAAGGCGAGACTGCGATGGTTTGGACATGTGCAAAGTAGGAGTTGTAATGCTCCTGTTAGAAGGTGCGAGAGATTGATTTTGGGAGTTGTACGGAGGGGTAGAGGTAGACCAAAGAAGTATTTGGGAGAGGTGATCAGACAAGATATAGCTAAACTTGATCTCACCGAGGACATGACCTTAGATAGAAAGGAGTGGAGGTCGCATATTAGAGTAGCATGCTAATTGGTTGGTAGATTTAGGTGGGATATCTGACCTAGGGTATAACAGGGCAGCTAGAGTAATTATTTTTTATATCATGTGTTGTAATAATCTGTCATATGTGCTATTTTATCGTATTTACATCCTGTTATGTGCTTTTCGTTATTAATCGCTCTTTTCTTCCCTTTTCTTTCCTTTTTGTCATGTCTAGTTTATTCTGTTTATGAGTTTTAAGACGAGGGTTCCCAGGAAATAACCTTTCTAATTCTATGAGGTAGTGGTAAGGTCTGCATATATTCTACCCTCCCCAGACCCCACTTGTGGGATTTCACTGGGTATGTTGTTGTTGTTGTTGTAGTAAAATTTAATTAATTTCATTTTTTATAACATTTAAAATATATATTCTTTTCTAAAATATATTAAATAAATATAAGTTGATAAATAATCAATATCATGAAAATAAATAATATTTTATCTTGAATTGATTTTAAAATTCCAATAGCAACTTGTACGAATACTAGTTTTTGAAGACCGTGCATTGCACGAGCCTAATAGATGTTATTTTTCTTTCTTGTTAATAGTACTTAATATAAATGATAGAGTAAAATTAGATAGACACTTTAATAGCCACCAGAAAAGTAAGTAGAGACATTATTGTAATTTCATAGCTGAAGTAGATGAAGAAATAATTAAATAATAAAATTAACAAAAATATCATAATAAAATTAAGCAAACACTTTAACAGCCGTTGTAACACTAAGCAAACACGTTATAGTCACCTGCTTGCTTCAAACACCTACAGCAGACAGCTGAAATGCTCAACTCTTGACAATAATTTAAACAACAATTGATAGAAATGACATAGTAAATTTAAGTAGACACTTTAATAGCCACCGCAAAATTAAGTAGACACGTTACTATAATTTTATAATTGAAGTTGATGAAAAAATAACTAAGTAATAGATAATAGAAATGACATAAAAATATTGGTGTTGTTGAGGTTCAATCTCGGAACATCAGATTTAAGATGTCAAGCTTGAACTATCAAGCCAAGCAGCTTAATAGTTAGTTGTCTGCTTCAAGCTGCTAAAGCAGATAGCTGAAGCAGGTACGATAACCCTAAGTTCCTCAATCTAGCAGCTTATTATATAAGAGAATAATCGAAAATTCATTATTTATTTTGATCTTAAATTATAAGAAAAAATATAAATATGAGTAGTGAAGTTTTTTCTGTGATAAATACTTACACTAATAAAAAAAGAGTCATTACCTATTACAGAAAATACAAACATTATTTATCATTTATCTAAGACAACATTTGTAGAAATATTAAGAATAATGATCTGGGAAATTTTTCTCTTGTTGATTCCTCTCTTAATTACCTTTGTTTATACATATTACCGAGAACTAAATATTTTTTTTTTAAAAAAAAGATCCTATGTAACAAACTTGTTGTGTGAATAATAAAGAATAGAATCCTATGTTAAACTTGGAACTCTTTGGAAAGAATTGTTTGTTCATTTTCAACACCGCCCCTCAAGATGGAAGGGAGGAAAGTGAGACCCATCTTTGTAAGAAGTCGATAATGTGATGGTCCAGAGAGTGAGTTGTTGAAAATATCGACGAGCTAATTTTTGGAAGGAAGATAATTTAGGGAGATGAGTCGAGCCAGAGATTGTTGCCTTACAAAATGATAGTCAAGTTTCATATGCTTCGTTCTCTCATGGAATACGGGATTCTTAGCGATATGAATCATTGCTTGACTATCTGAGTGAACAGGAACTGGCAACGGTGATGGAACAGAGAGATCTAACAAGAGTCGGGTTAAACCAAGTCAATTTCGCCACCAAACGTTGCATTGATCTATATTCAGCTTCAGCAGAAGAAAGAGATATAGAGGCTTGTTTCTTAGATTTCCAAGAAATGGGAGAACCACCCATACAAATGAAAAATCCACTGACGAAGTGACAAGAGTTGGGGCAACATGCCCAATCTGCATCACAAAAGGCTTTGAGGGAAAATGATGGAGAAGCTGATAGAAAGATCCCTTGACAAGGATATCCTTTGATGTAGCGCGGAACTCTCAACGCTGCAGTTAAATGAATGTCACATGGCTTCAGCATATGTTGACTCAAAACCAACACTAAGTAGCAAAGATCTGGTCTAGTATGGGTCAAATAATTTAACAATGCAGGTAACTTGACAAAAGGATCCATAGGTGAGGAAAAAGACTGCAAATGAGAAACATCAAACTCCTGAAGGAGGTCAGATGTATATTTCCTTTGACTAATGATTATGCCATGATCTTCTTGCAGAATTTCCATTCCAAGGAAATAATGAAGTAAACCTAAATCTTTAGTTTTAACTTCTCTATGAAGGAACTGTTTAAGACTATGAATTTCATGCACATCACTTCCTGTAACAAGTATATCCTCAACGTAGATAACTATAATAGAAATCAAAGCTCCAGATCTTTTGAAAAATAGGGAATAATCATTGAGGGATGTCGAGTATCCTTTGAAGGTGAGGACACCAGCAAGCTTCGTATACCATTGCCTCGAAGCTTGTCGTAGACTATAAAGAGACTTCCTAAGCTTGCATACTGAATTAGAACTAGGAGAAAGCAAAACAAGTGGGAATTTCATGAAGACTTCTTCTTGGAGGTCCCCTTGCAAGAATGCATTATTTACATCAGATTGTGAAATAGGCCAATTCTTCTTTGTACATCTGATTGTAGTCATTTTGACTACAGGGAAGAAGGTTCCATTAAAATCTATCCTTTCTTTTTGAATGTCCCCCGTATGGCCAATCTAGCTTTCAATCTCTCAATGGATCCATCAGCATTGTACTTTACCTTGTAAACCCATTTACAAGGCAAAACTACTCTTTCAAAAGGTAAATCAACAACATCCCGAGTGTAGTTAGATTTTAAAATTGAGAGTTCTTCCTTCATAGCTCTTAACCATCCTGGATGCATAGAAGCCTGATAATAGCTAGTAGGTTCACTGATTTTAGACAACGAATCGAGGATGAGTTGATTTGATAAATAAACCCCCGAAAAAGTAATAGAATTGGGTGTTACAGGAGAAGTGAAGCAATCATCTGTCGCTGGACTAAAAAATATATTATTGCAGAAGTAATCCTGTAAATAAACTGGTAGAACACCTTTGGTGGATCTGGTAGACCTACGAGGTGGAGTGGAAACAAAGGGTGTTGTAGTGGATTGTATATCCTTAGAAGGCAAAACAACAACAACAACAACATACCCAGTATAATCCCACTAGTGGGGTAAAGGCAAAACAAGAAAAGAAAATAAAATTGACTGAGATTATGAACTGGAGACAAAGGAGTGGAATCTAGAATCTAGGAATTATCAGTAGGTTCTGTGAGAAAATAGTAGGCGTAGTATCATTCAAGATTCCTGGCTCAGTTACAGGGAAAATGGGCAAAGATGAAGTAGAATTTTTACTGAATGGGAAGATTGACTCAAAGAAATGGACAACCCTTGAAATTGGAATCTTATGAGTGTCCAGTTTCAAGAGTTTGAATCCTTTTTTATCAATAGGATAGCCAAGAAAAACACATGGTTTGACTCTATGTTCAATCTTACCTTTACCATGTGCTTGAGTACTAGCATAACATAGGCAACCAAAACATTTCAAGCGATCATAAGATGGTGTAGTACTAAACAATACATGATAAGGTGTTTTGCCATTAAGAACTTTAGAAGGCAACCTATTTATAAGAAAGGTGGCACTGAGAATATACTCACCCCAATACTTCAAGGGTACTTGAGATTGAAATAGTAAAGCTCTTGTCAACTCAAGCAAGTGTCTATGTTTTCTCTTGACAATTCCATTTTATTGAGGGATAGCAACACATGAAGTTTGATGTATAACACCATGAGAGCTGAAGTAGTTAGTTGCAAATAAGCTCTTCCCTAGTTCTAGAGCATTATCAGATCTTATCTTCTTCACCTTGAGATCAAATGGTCTTTTAACCATTTGTAGAAAACTTTGTAAAACAGAAAAAGGCATTACTCTTGGTCTTCGATAAATAAGTCCAAGTTCCCTTACTATGATCATCTACTATGGTGAGAAAATATTTATATTCATTGTAAGTATCTACTTTGTAAGGTTCCCAAGTATCAATATAAACGAGATCAAATATGGATTTTGTTGAAATTTTACTGATGGGAAATGAAGGTCAAGATATCCTAGCCTTAGGACAAATATCACAAAATAATCAAAATCAGATGGTAAGAACATGAAACCGACATTCTTCATTGATGAAAAGGGCATATGCCCCAATCTAACATGCCAAAGTTTTACAATAGAAGATGCACTAGAATAGATAGGAAAAGAAACAACATTATCATTACTAGAAGTAGAAATTGAAATCGAAATTGAAGAACTACTAGGAATGCCCACAACTTCCCTAGAAGTTTGTCTTGCTGAAATTAGAAAATGACTCTTTGTGACTAGGCTTGAGAAGATAAAGACCCTCTTGTGCTCTACCAAAAACTTGAGGCCTCCTCATTGAAGGGCCCTGTATGACACAAGTAGTTAGAGTAAAGAATAAACTATAAGAAAATTGCCTACAAAGTTTCTCTATAGATAACAAATTATATCTAAAACTTGATATAAATAACACATTTTCTAGGGAAAAGTCAGAAAATATGTTAACAGTACCTATATGAGTGACAAAAATAGTTTGACAATTAAGAAGATTAATAATCAAAGGGGATTGAAGAGTGTACATAGAAGCAAAAACGGATGAGTTAAAACACATATGTTCAGATGCACCCGAATCTATGATCTAAGTGCTAGAATTGATGATAGAGAAACATGAATTAATATATTTAGAGACTGTACCAACCACTGTATTAGCATTGATCTCAACTCCTGAATTGGAATTTGATTCCTCCTCCATTTTCATCTGTTTGAACATCTGTACAAATTGAGATTATTGCTCCCTACTATAAGCCATGTCACTTCGAATACCTTGTTTAGGAGTTTCCTTCTTCGTGGTCACAACACCATTTACCTTAACTTGATTTTGTGCACCTTTGTCATTAAAGAATTCAAAGTCATTAGGAAAGATATCAATCTGTAGCAATCTATTTCAAGATGATCCTGCTTGCCGCAATAATCACAGAAGGCATTGGGATTATATTTAGTTCTTTTTCCTTTTGGATTTGCATTTTGTCTTGGGTTCTTTTGTTGTTGTTGATTAGAAAGACAGATCCAGGATATGAATTTCCAGATCTGGATGGATTAGCCATAAACCTTTGTACCTATTTTCTTCGGTTGTTGAGATTTTTTTCCATGAAAGAAGAGGACTCTGTAGAGGTGATAGGCTTGAGATATGATTTTCTTTGGTTTTCATCTTGTAAAATCAAAGAATAAGCAAGGTTGATGTTGGGTAAATGATTGATTATAAGAATGTTGCTCCTAGCGTGCAAATAGGTATCGTTAAGACCCATGAGAAACTGAATGAGCCTCTCATCCTCTATGAATATCATCAACTTAAGTTTTCCTTCACACACACAAACACAACTGCATTGGATATTGGACTTTAAAGAGTCCAACTCATACCACAATCTTTTGAGTTTAGTAAAATAGTAAGCTATATTACTTGCTCCTTGATTCAGATTGTTGAGTTTCTTTTGTAGGTGGTATAGTTTAGCTCCATTAGATTGACCAAATCTGTGTTCCAAGCTTGTCCTGAGATCTCTCACACTTTTGAAATAAATTACGCTATCCGCAATTACCTTGGAGAGTGAATTCAAGATCCAAGTTGTAACCATATCATTCAATTTGTTCCATGCATGAAAATCTTATGCATTGGCTGCTGGTGCTGTGTGTGCCCCTGTAATGAATCCTAACTTGTTTTTCGCTGATAATGTAATCAAAATTCATCTTCTCCATCCTTGATACTCATTACCATCAAAAGGGGTGTTCACTAGTGTCATTCAAGATTATCAGAAGCATTAAGATGATTGGGATGCCTATGATCAATGGCTGGCGAATTAATGGTAGATCCTACAGTTAGAGGGCTTACTATTTCACTAGACATGTCTTAGAACGAGGATTGAAAGATTGAAAATTAGTTTTGAAGATTATTGCTCTAATACCATGTAGAAATATTAAGAACAATGATCTAGAAATTAAGAACAATGATCTGAGAAAGTTTTCTCTTGTTGATTCCTCTCTAATTACCTTTCTTTATATATATTACTAAGGACTAAATAATTAAAAAAAAGAATCCTATGTAACAAACTTGTTATGTTAAATAATAAAAGAACAGAATCCTATGTAGAATCATATGTTAAACATGTAACTCTTTGACTTTTTGGAAAGAGTTGTTTGTTCATTTTCAACAAAATTTATATTGAAACTCATTATTATAAAACTAATAATAAGCATGAGATTATCTTCAAACTATCATAATTCTCGATCAAAATATTCAGTACGATAATTATTTCAAAAAAGATAAAACCAAATTAAATATATTTATAATATATAAATTCATAAATATAAGAACGAAGATAAGTACAAAAAATTCATCTAAACTATTTCCTTTTGAGTTTTATATCTAAACTAATGTAAATGTGGATTTCATACTTAAACTATTATTTATTAATTTGATAAACACACCTCAATGGTGTGTGTAACACACTCTCTTTTTTATTGAAAAAATATCTTTTCATATGGATAAAATATTTCACCTTGACAAAAATTAAATAAATTATTAATATTACTTAAAAGTAAAAGATTAAAGTATTATTACCCCCCCCCCTTTCTCACCTATTCTATCTTCACCCCCCTCGCATACGCCTTCCACCCCCAATAATCCCTGTCCTTTTATTTTTTAAAATTTATTTTATAAAGTATTTTTTAAAAAAATTCAAACTTCACTCCTCTTCGACTACAACAACAAAAAAAACACCACAAACAGACAAAACAATATTCATTGCTAAATAGTGACTAGTTAACTATGAAAGTGTTATTTTATCGCAAATTAAGAGATAAAAGGATAGACATGACTTTTAGCTACGATCAACAACAAAATTTAGTATCCGTTGCTAAACAACGTGCCAAGTCTGGCATTAAATTTGTAGGTATGAAATTAGCGACCAAATTTTTTTCACAATTTATTAATGATTCACCAGTGTGTGTATCAAGCTTTTTGGAGTCAGACAGAAGAACTCTTTTTGTTGGGCTACAAAGGCCAGAATGTCTCCATAATAGGCATATGAAGATTCCCTTCCCTAGTACAAATTTTGACCTGCCACTCCTATGTAATGACACATATTAAATTCTAATATATTTTCTCTTGATTACCAAAAACCAAACCAACAACAGATGAAGCGACAAACAATTCTTAGCTAATTTATTTTAGATGGTCAAGTTATTTGGAAATTTTTTTCTTTCTTCCTTCAACCATTTGTCTTTTCAATGACAATGCTCATTTTTTTACTCTGTTGTGGTATTTCAAGTCTCTATCACTCGCGGCATAAACTCACTCATCCTCTAGAGAACCTTGTTTTGGGGCAAAAGGGAAGTCACAGGATTTGAGATTAGGATTTTTGGAAGTCAAATTTGGGGCTCTGTGTGCAGATTTCTTCAGATGGTGATTTTGAAATCTTCAAAATTGGACTTATGTTGTTAGGGTTTAATTCTTAAAATTCATGGAGAATTGGTTCATAACTCGATGGACTTGCTTCTCTAATTCTAGATCTGGATTATCTCAATATTTACTAAAGGTTATGGTAGCATTCAAGTACAACGTGTGAAAGGTACTTCTAATTAATTTTTTTTGAATTTTTGGTTTAAATTGAAAAAGAATAAAAGATGATTGTTTATAGAAAAAATTTACCATGGGTGAGACACGACCTATAAAAGGTGTGTGAGGCTCACCTATGCTTGACAAGTGGCATTATGGTCCCACAAATAAATTAGTTTAAAGACTTCTTTTTCTCTTTCATCATTTCTATTTATTAGAAGTACTATTCTCTTTCATATTTCTCTTTTTCATACTTTTCTTAAAAGAAGTGTTAAGTTCTCTTAGAATCAATATACTACTATGATAATTTAAAAATAACAAAATTTCAAATTAAATTTATTTTTCATAATATTTTAGTTATCAAAAAAATTAATATTATAAGAGATAGAGTAGAAATTATGAAATTACTAATCATGTTAGATAGTATATTGTTGTAAAAGTTTGAATTAGAAGAAAATATCAAAATAATTTGATATGCTCTCAACTTTACCATTTAGAGTCGATATATCCCTTGTCATAAAAGTGACTCATATATATTACTATTGTTGCACAAATGACTCTCATGTATATTTTCCCTATAACAAATGTGAAAAAATTAATTTAAATTTATTTTTAAATATTTTTATTGAAAGATATATATGTAGGGGTATATTTGATTATCAATGATCAATTTGAATTTATTGTTTTTATGGTCCAATTTACTTACCAAATTTCTTGTAAAATTTACCATAGATGCCCTAATTTTTACCGATACAAAAATAAATTGCAATATAATTATAAATAAAAGGAATTAGTTTTTTTTAAACTTTTTTCTCTTGTTTCATTCACACTTCTTTTTTTTTTTTTTAAATCCATCAATTTTTCAGACTAAAGATTTGAAACTAAAAAAATGCAATAAAAATAAGAAACTCAAATAAAGAGAATCAAAGAAGTTACAAAAAATCATATATGAGAAGGATCATTTATTTCCCTGCATGAAGTTTTTACTAAAAATAATATAAAATTAAAATTATGTTTTTTTCACTTTCGTTGGATGAAAAAGATATATGTAAGTCACTTTTGTAACTGTAGGATATATGTGAGCCACTTTTCTAATAAGAAATATATGATCTCTAAATGTCAAAGTAAAAGGGTATATCAGACCATTTTCCCCCATATTTAACTTAATTAGTAATTTCATAATTTCTACTCTATCTTTTATACATTAAATTTATTTTATAATTAAAATTATTACGAAGAATAAAATCAAATTTGAAATTATATGATTTTTAAATTATCTTAATAGCACTTGATCTCAGAGAGGAGTTAAGGGGGTGTTTGAATTGGCTTTTGTTAAGTTATCTATAAGTCAAAAGCTAAAAATCATAAATTATGAACCTTCTACTTTTGACTTATGATTTTTTTCTTCTTCTTCTTCTTTTTTTTTTTTTTTTTTTTTTACACTTTTTCAAGTTTAAATATATTTTCTAAACACTTCTAAAATTACAAAAATGCTTAAAAGTTAAAAGGAAATAGCTACAAAAATAAATCAATCCAAACACTTACAATAAAAAGAATATATGAAAGAGAGAAATACATAAAAGAATAGTACAAGTAATTTTGTAATAAATAAAAATGATGAAATAGCAAAAAGATCATGAAAGCAAATTATTTGTGAGACCGCAATGCCACTTGTCAAGCATGAGGGAGTCTTACACATCTTTTGTTGGTTTTTCCTCACCCATGATAAAAATTTTCATTATTTATATCCACATTTGTACCATCTCTGCAAAATGTGAAATAGATGAAGTTTGGTTAGAGATACTCTAGTTTGATTTGATTTCTTTGTGATGTCAGTTTGTTGAATTAGAATTTATTGTGGCAAATCTTCTATGTTGCAAATTATCATTTTTAAGCAAAGATTTTGGTGTAGAGTTAAAAATCACAAACAAGTGAAACTGGACAATAGATTTGATTAAAAAAAAAAAGCTAAATTTTTCAGCTCTTAGCAAGTATGTTCATGTCACAATCCAAGCCTAGGATCTAGATGCGATACGGCGAGCGGGACACCTGAAGGAAGTCTAAACAAGTCTCTTAGTATATTATTTGCACATCCTTAGTTGCGAAAGCATAATTAAACAACAAGCAAGTAATAAATAATGTGGGATATTATAACTAAGGGAAGCGGGACTTTGGACTCAAGCTGTGGGATGTTATAACGAACAGGATTTGCATAAATCACATAACAAATAATGTCTAAGAGTTGGGTAAGTATGACTCACACTATGGGAATGATTTAGGGAGGACTTCTATCTCATCATCAACATACAACAAGCATAGAAGGGAATAACAGACTAAGAGAGGTCTTTCATAATTACGTAGTCATAATAAGAGTCAAGCTTAATACACAAGTATCCATATCCAACAACACCTCTAATACGAATGGAAGGGGGCGATGAAATCTCCCTGACTCACCCTCAAAAGATAAGTACCCAAAAATAGTCAAGTCTTAATAAAAGCATGAAAGTAAGGTGTCCACGAAGTGGGGGACTCACCAATAACAATTTATAAATGATCTGGCTAGCCACGTGGAGGAGGAAAATGAATAAGAGCTCTGGTCCCTACATAGTTAGTACTTGGAATGTAGTAAGTATGCGAGATGCAATGCAACAAGGAAGCATAATCCACAATTAAACAATGTGCATATTCATAGTAAATGGATATAAGCTCAATATGACATGAATGATCAATGTTTTAACTAATACATGTATGAAGAATAATTAAGTCATGTGACATTAGGAAGGGACCATAACTGACAAATAAGACCGAGTGAGCTACTAATTTAAATTTCGGTGTTCACTCCACAACAAAAAAGGAGTGGTCTACTTTGCCAAGGTAAACCATCCACTCACCTTACGATATAACCTTTTCGGAGAGTGTTGATAAACATCCTTACCTTACTGCATGGCCAATTTTTGGAGGGTGACACAAGATGTCCTTACCTTACGGCATAGACTTTTTGGTAGGTGTCGCAAGATATGTTTGTCTTATAGCATGACCTTTTCTACAGGTATTAAGATATGTCCTTACCTTACAATATAATTTTTTCAATAGGGATTACAATGTAATCTACCTTATAGTATGACCTTTTCGGTGGATATAACACAACACCCTATAGTAGCACATAGTTATGAGACAATGGCTATCATCCAAGGTTCGCTCGGTGCTAGGCCAACAATCCCATGGAATGCTCAATTCATATACATATTCATAGGTTATACAATTTTATAACTCATGGAAGCATAATAAGATTAGCTCATCAAACCTCAAGAAAGGACTTCATTTTAGTCATACACTTGTAACATCATTATCAGCTCATAGCATGCACAATAGCCCTTTTACATTTATAATTCACATGTCTTACAATAAGACTCTCATGAATATAGGATCTAATCAAATACTTTAGTCAAAGCATGGTAGATAATATACAGATGAGCTTGAAATCATGCACTTCAAAAGTATAAAACATGAGAAGAGTAAAATCAATTTATTTTAAAATCATCCAAATCAACCCACCAACATTGTAGTAAAACCTTCATTTTGGGTATCATGAAGTCCAACTAAAATCCACAAGTTCTTTCATAACTTTTTATAGCATCATAGAGTACATAACTTTAATATCGTAAAATTCATCACAATATCAAACCCCAATGGTATAATAAAATAATTACTTGAAGAATTCAAACTTAAATCATGTGTACAATGCATAATAAGAATTATCCATAAAGTATTCCACCTTAAAATCATGAAATTTGATAAAGAGAGAAGGATTAACTTCATGGGTGGAAGAAACCCCATGAGTGAAACCCACATACCTTAATCTTGGAGCTTTCTAGAAAAAAGATGAAGACTTGGGACTTGAATTGGGCTCTTGAAATCCAAAGCAAGTTCTTGAGATTCTTGAAATTTAATGGGATAGTTGATAATATTTTGGAGAGGATTTGAGAGATTTTTCTGAGCTTTAGGGATGAAAAATGACTAAGGAATAAGAATTTTCCGTCTATATAGGCATTGGGTTATTACCCAATTGCCCTAAGTGAAAACAGAAAATTTAGAAACCTGTTGAAATAGTCCACGATAAGTCCGCGACACGGACTTGCAGTGAACTAATATATTTTCACGCAAAGTTTAATATTTCTCCTGTTTTGGCCTAGGAATGAGTTTAGGACCTTTTTGCACTAGTGTGCGATAAATTCGCGATGCGGACTGGCCACATACCCTTTCTAGTTCAGCCCCTATAGTGAAAAAATTTTTCGCTACAGGTCATCTAAAAATCGAAGACCACCCCTTTCCTACACAATTCCCTTCCCCTTCCCTCTCGAAAAAGAATATAAAGCCAGATTTGCAAAATTATACACGAATTTTGAGATATCCAAGAAATACACTAGGATGTTTTTTCGAGGCGCATCAGAAGTGTTACAATTCATATTTTTACTATTGATGTCAAGAATAATTTGTTCTACTCTTAGAAAGGAAGATCCTATGCTTATCGTATTGGGGTTTGCCCTGAATTTCTTACCATATTTGATATTTTACTTTTAGAAAAAAGAAAATAAATATTCTCCATATTTGGCGAATCCTTTTTCTAGTAGGAAAAGGTTTATGACTCAAAAAATAGAGGTTCATTCCTTCTAACTTGGTACCATCCACAATGTAGGCCTAGGGGGTTGGAGAGTCTGGTGAGGGGGGATAAATTGTTAGACACAAAGTGTGTGTGAACCTCTTTGTATTTTGAGTGAATTGGTGAGGTCATTTCTCTCGATATTTTGCACTCTTTTTTATATAGTGGATTGCTCATCTCCACTAGTGGATGTAGGTCGGTTGGCCAATTACGTTAAAAATTTGTATCTTTTTATGCTATATTTCTCATTTCACTTCGTAGTCATGGTCTTTTGAGGTTGTTTTATGAGCTTCGCATAACATCTTATTCTTGTCAATCCTAACAAGTGGTTTCAGAGCTAGGTTTGAGTGTGTCAAAGTAGTGGACTGTGTTTTGTGAGAAGTTCTCGATATGGCAACGGACCAAAGATCTGTAGTTGATGCCTTATATCGAAATTCTTCTTTGTAGAATAGTAGTTATGCGGTGTGTCCCACTGTTGGTCATGGCAGTGCAAGATGGCTAGCAGATCAATTGTATTATCGCTAAAGGGAGGTTACGAATTGTGTGGTCCTGATTTGAGGAGAAGATTGTTGGATATGACAAACCCCATTCCTTATCGGATGAAGAAGAAAGAAATATGCCAATATATAAGTGCTCAGTCAACTACATTAGTATGAGACTTTTTGGGATGTGACCAAACAAATTTGTGAGAGCTTGGCCAAGGTGGTGGTACGTGCGGTCCTAACAAGTGGTATTAGAGCTTGAAGTAGTTGTTAGTGCTTGTCGGCCCTAATAAGTGAAATCAAAGTGAGGCTAAGAATATGTGTTCATCATGGTGGGTTCAATCTAGACGCAACCTATTTGATAATAATGAAAATTTTGTTGGAGAAATTTCTTCAAAGTGGTTCTCTGTGGCGAGACATAGAATTTGTTGAGGAGATTTTTTGCAGAGAAGATTCAACCCGATGAAGATGTGTAAAGTAGGTGGAGCAAATTTATTTTGTCAGAAATTTAGGCCAAGAGGAAGATTTGTTGGGTTTTGCCTTGAATTTCTTACCATAATTGAGGTTTTGAATTTAGGAAAAGGAAAACAAAAATTCACCATATTTGGCGAATCCTTTTTCTAGTAGGAAAAAATTTATGACTTAATAAATAGGCTCATTCCTTCTAACTTCGTAGTATCCACAATGTAGTCCTAGGGGATTGGAGAGTCTGGTGATGGGGGAGAAATTGTGAGACACAAAGTATGTGTGAACCTCTTTGTATTCCGAGTGAATTGGTGAAGTTATGTCTCTCGACATTTTATACTCTGTTTTATATAGTGGATTGTTTATCTCCACTTTCTGGATGTAGGTCGGTTGATCACACTACGTTAAATATTTGTCTCTTTATGGTATGTTTCTCATTTAATTTCATAATCAAGGTTTTTCGAGGTTATTTTGTGAGCTTCGCATGACATCTGATTCTTGTCGATCCTAACATATTGTTGGTGTCAGTGAGAAGAAATGCAAGTGAAACCTCAACATTGTTTATAATACTAGCTTACGACTAACTACCTTGCTCTTTGGTAAAGGTTTTAGTTTCGTTTTTGTTTTTTGCCTTGTTCTTCATTTAACATTTGAAACATTATGTGATTTTAATAATTTCTTAATTTTGACTAGACTTTACATATTATTCATGATAAATTTTGAACTATTAGAGGATCTTATTATGACCTCAGTGGACTCCATAACAATGAAATAGTATTATTCATACGTTAACTTTTAAGTTTTAATAGGCATTTTGTTGTTTCGTAGTCATGGTTATCTTCTTGCTAATAATAATTTTCAAGGGACATTTCTAAAAAGCAAAAGTGAAAGCTTGACAGTTTTTTTCGTTAGTAGCAATCATTTTTTTCAAAGAAAATTTTTGTTAAAAGCACTTTACAGTAATAGGTTTTTTATTTCTTAATTTCTTCCAAAAGTAAGCAAAATACAAGAAAAACATAAGCAGCATTCATAAACTGACTTTAATTTTCTAGAATTCCTTTTAACTTCTGGATGTTTAAGCTTTCTGAAGTACTGAAAACAAAAGAGGAGAAGACTTTATGTCAATGCCTTCTTTTCATTTTTTTTTGAGTCGGTATATATTATCTACCTTTGTAAGCTAGAAGTAATGAGTGTGTATGCTCTACGCTCTTTGTACCCTATTTGAATTTTACACTGAATATGGTCATGACATTTGTTTATTACGCATAGAAATAATCAGGAAACTACAGTTCCTTGACATGAAATGGCTGGGGGTTTAAATTCATATTTTTACATAATCACCATCCATAAATTAAATTTCAACACTTATAAGCTTACATTTTTCTGTCGTTATTCTTTGTCACATAAAGTTCAAATACATGTATTACCTAGATTCATGTTATCTTCTTAGGTTTAGGTGTAGAATTCGATGATACTCTCCCATGATAAGAATAAGAATTGAAAAAGAACTTAATTAAGAAGAACAGTGCAAATATAGTACTCCCTCCGTCCCATTTTATATGATACCCTTTGACTTAGTTTGGTGTTTAAGGAAAAAAGAAAGAATTTTAAAACTTATGGTCTAAAATATTCTTAGATATTTGTGTGGCTGGAAATAAAAAAAGGAATTTTAAAGGTAAATTGATTCCAATTTAAGTAAGGTGACATTCTTTTTGGGATAAACCAAAAAGGAAAGGGTGTCACATAAAATAAAATGGATGGAGTAGTTTATTTTGAATTATCTAATAAGATGCGAAGAATCTCTACAGAATATTGATGGTAATCTTTCTGTAAGGTTGTCTTCCTTGCTCTTGAGTGGCCAATTATGAGCAATTCCTTTCCTTTTCTTCTTGTGGATATACTATTTTATCTTCTACACAATTGATTTCTAGGTAAGCTATTAACTTAAAATGTAGCACACTTTCTATAGTAACTATATGAACATGCCTATATAAGATGCACTCTGTAACAAAAGGAGCGCTAAAGAGCCATATTTGAAGTAGGATTTTTTGAGAGACATTTATCTTTATGCAGTCCAAAGTCACAAGAAAGTACATGTACTCTAGTTACTCTCTGATGAAAATAGCACAATTGGTTATAAGTTGGTTACAAGTTTTTAATGTCCAATTTACTGTTGCAGTGAAGTTATTACTGTTACATTAGTTCACTGAGTTGGTTTCAGTCTTGTTAGTTAGTAGTGCAAGATGAAAAATGAATGTGGTTGAAACTAGTTAGAATCTTCTAGATGTATGTATATGTAACACCCGATAAAATTACCAAAGTGCCCCTAGATAAAAGACGCTTGCGTAATGCATCTTCCCAAACTTTTTTGGCAAATCTGAGGCCGAGAATGCAATCAACATGAAAAATTATATGGGGAAATGATCATGGTTGATTTTTAGAGCAAGTGGATCGAAAGATACTTTTTCAAGGCAAAATGCAATTCTAGAAATGAGCGCGACATGTCCGTTTCGTGGACCTGTCACAAACTTGCACTTAATTTTAGTACTATTATTTTCTACGGGATTAGAAAATCAATCAGAAAGCGATTTACATAAAATGACACATAAAACGAATTTGACAAATGTGATTTATGTGTTATTTTATAAAAAAAAAGGTTTCTAAACGCGTTTTAAGTTTCTATAAAAAAAATGAACTGAGGAGCGATAAGTCCGCTTCACAGATTTGCCCATTACGGTATTTGACGATCAGTTTTAAAATCAAGGGCATTCTAGTCCTTTTCCCACCCATTCTAGACTAAAACCCTATCATTTTGAAGTCGTTTTCAACCTTATATCAATTTATAAGCGTGAATTTTCATTCGTTTATGCTAATTCATCTTAAGAACTAAGCCTAAAGAGAAAAGAGGAGGCTAGGGTTCAAGAGGATAGAGGCCAATTTCTTGCAAATTCGATTGTCTATCTCCATCCTAGGTATGTAAGGCTAAACTAAAATATGAAAATGTTCTTCCATGTTCACCTATTGATGATAGAAGAGAGATTGTGAAAATGTTGACCTCTATGCATGTTTTCTATGAATGTTTTATTGTAAATTATATACATTCCATGTATTTTCATATGTTGATTATTATCATAAACTTGATTTTACTGATTTTAATACTTTACATGAGTTATTTCATAAACTCTAGATATTTTGATAAAACATTGCATGAATGAACCTAGTAATTGAGTCTATAGCCTTGGCGAAAATGTTGATTGTGATTGTGATATGAGCATGATGATAGGTTGATAGAACTTGATGATCCTGTGAGCCTTTGAAACACCCCTCATGTGCTTCTGAATGCCCCGTAAATGTAATTTTCATATAACTCAAAAACCGTGTATGATTTCGGAAATCATACTTCATATTCTTGATCAGAGGGAAAAATTGAGTGGGAGATAGGTATAACCCAGATTTTAGATGAGCCGTGGCGAAAAATAATTTTTGTTAATTTTATGAATTCCAGTAGTTGTGCGCGCCCAGGCCGCGGCGCGCTTGGGGTGCGCATTAGTGAAATGTTGCTTCCGCATTTGGTCCGTGTCGTGCCAAGGGCGTGGACCAATGCATTTCATGCCCTGTTTTTCCAACTTAGTTCAAGAGCATTTGGGTAATGACCTAATTCCCATTTAAACGTGAATACCTCTATACTTAGTTATTTTACAACTCCAGAACTCACAAAGCTCTCTCTGATACCTCTCAAAGACTTTATCAAAACTCTCATTCAAATTCAAGAATTTCAAGCTCAATTATGGAACTCAAGAACCCATCTCAAGCTTCAAGTTTCCTTCAAGTTCACTCCAAGAAATCCCAAGTTTAATGTATGTGGGTCTTGATCTATGTGTCCTTTCACCCATGGGGACCAACCTTCTCTTTTTATGAAAATTACATGATTTCAAGTTGTATTACCTATGGGTATTTCTTATTATGAATTATGAATATAATTTATGTTGGGGCTTATCAAGTATTGATCGATTATGCATGAATATCTATTTAATCTCATACCATGACTTGGTTTGTACCTATTGAAGTTATGCATGATACGAACTATGAAAACCATGAACTATTGTAAATTTTGAGATAAATTTCCAGATACCCTAAATGAGGGTTTTACTACAAAATTGGTGTGCTGATTTAAATTGAGTTTACTCTTCTTGTTTGACTCTTGAGTTGCATTATTTTGAACAAGTATCATGAGTCCACCATGTATTTGATAAAATTACATGACAAAAATTCTCAAGTTGGTGTATGAGCTATTGTATGATTTTAACAAGTCAACTATTTCGAGATAATTATGGGCTCCCAAGCATGTATTCAAATCATGATAAGTCTTTATGACCTACAAGTGAACTATTGAGCTTTTACGCTAAGTTTTATGTTCTTGTGAATTGTGAAACCTATTAGAAGGGGTCATGAATCATGTTGTATTCTTCACCCTCTATTACAAGGTAAATGTCTATATGAAGGGGTCATGAACCATGTTGTATATTTTACCCTCATGCACGACTTATTATGATACATTACCTAATGTTTATGTGAAGGGTCACGAACCATGTTGTAAGTCTTATCCTTATGTATGACTTAATAATATGTATCATCCATTACCTACTCAAACGGGTCATGACTCATGCTATACTGCCCACCCTCTAGTACAAGGTATTTGGATGAGCTAATTATGTTACTTTATTATGTTGAACAAGATATGCAAGTATGATTATCCTCAAGCATGTTTACACCCATGCATTGATTAAGCATGGCATATTGAGATTATATCCATTGACTATATGTATGTATTTTGAATATTATGGCTTATGTCTTCATTGCATTGCATCCCGCATATTTATTATATTCCAAGTACTAACGCATACTTTATGCCTACATGATATCACCATGTAAGGACCAGAACTCCTATCGATCATCCTCCTCCACGTGGCTAGTTCGGTTCCTTGATAAAAGCTTTGGTGAGTCCTCAACTCTGGGGACAATATCTACTTTTACTCATGTTATGTTGATTTCTTATTTATGTTGGATACTTATTTTCATGAGGGTGAGCCTGGGAAATGTCTTGGCCCCCGTTCTATTCCAAAGTAGAGGTATTGTTGGATATTATGTTTGTATATATTTATGAGCTTGACTCTCCTTATGTTTCTATGATTATGAAAGACTTCCCTTAGTCCTGCTTCCCTTTTAATATTTGACTCTTGTTGTTGCTTTATTTTGCTTCTGCAACCAAGGATGTATACATGATATGCTAAGAGGTTTGTTTGAGTTGTCTCCGGACATTCCATTCGCTGCATCACATCTAGACCCTAGGCTTGGTTCGTGACAAGCTTGGTATCTGAGCACTAGGTTGATAATGGTCCTTGGAAATCCAATACACCACATCAATTAGAGTCTTATTCATGGTTGTGAAGCGCGCCACAACTATGAATAGGAGGCTATGAGGCATTTTAGGAAATGTGTCTGTTCTTTATGATCTATGTCGTGCTTTAGATGTAAAGATAAGGCTTCCTCCCTTAACAAACACTTTTTTTCTCTCATAGATCATGTCGCTACCAAGAGAGACACAAAGGAGGGCCGGTACACTCGAGGAGCAACTAGCTTATCCCGCTCCTCAAGATGGAGGGGCTCCCAAGTTGAGTTCTAGTATGATATCATATGTTAGCCCATGCTATGACCAACCAATTGAATCAAGGGGCTCAAGCTCCTCACACTCCTACCCAGCCTCAAGGGTAAGGGACTTCACAAGGATGAACCCTCTGGAGTTTCATACGTCCAAAACGGAGGAAGATCTCCAAGAATTTATTGATGAGGAGTATAAGGTGCTAGCTATTATGGGGTGAATTCAAAAGAGAAGGCGGAACTAGCAGCCTATCAACTTAAATGTGTGGCTCAAGTTTGGTTTGATCAATAGAAGTTGGAGAGGGAAAATCATGACGTTATTCCTTGGGAGGAGTTCAAGGCCACCTTCCTCAAGCGATTCTTCCCTATGAGTTGAGAGAGGCTAAAATTATGGAATTCATGAACCTCAAGCAAGGTTCCATGAGTGTGAGGGAGTATGCCCTCCAATTCAACAAGCTCTCCAAGTATGCTCCTCATTTGGTTACCGATCCTAGATCAAGGATGGACAAGTTTGTATCGGGGGTTTCCGACTTAGTGAATGAAGACTGTTGTACCTCCATGCTAGTGAGTGATATGGACTTGTCTCGGCTCATGACATATGTAGAACAACTTGGTGGGGAGAAACTTAGGAAGAAAAGAAGTGGGGAGTCCAAGAAGACTTGGTTTGAGGTAGCTTTCAAGGTTCTAAGAGTGGCCGATTTCATCAAGGTACAAATTTCAAGGCCAAGGGTCCTCTAGTGCTCCCAACAAGAGAATTTCTAATGGCGGGGTGCCTAACCCAAGGTTTCAAGGTGGCAATAGTGGGGTGACTAATTCCTAGGTGCCAAAAGTATGGGAGGAATCATAGTGTAAATACTTGAAAGATTCAAATGTGTGTTATGGGCGTGGGAGAGTAGTCCATAAGCTCGTTGATTTCCCTATGTTTAAAACAAGGGTAAGGATAGTCGTCCTCAAGCTCAAAGTGGTGATCTTGATCAAAGGACTCAAGGTGGCCAACAAGGGGGTACTCCACATCACAACCGGTTCTGTGCACTCCAAGGAAGGCAAGGAGTGAATGAGGTGTCCGATGTTGTTATCAGTATATTAAAGGTTTTTAATTATGATGTGTATGCATCGTTTATTGTCAATAAGCTTCATGTGTGTCCCGAATTATTGTATGAACCTTATGAAGTGTCTACCCCCGTTGGTGAGTCTATTATTGTTAAAAGGGTCTATAGAGATTGTTCCATGTTTATGTTGCATAAAGTCTTTCCTTGTGATTTTTTTGAACTTAACATGGTGGATTTTGATATTATTTTTAGGATGGATTGGTTATATACATATCATGCTTCCATTGATTGAAGGTCCCATAAAGTTAGATTCTAATTCCCTAATGAGCCCGTCCTTGAGTGAAAAAGTTATAATGTGGTGATCAAGAGTAGATTCATTTCTTGTCTTAAAGCCCAAAAATTGATTTATAAGGGTTGCATTTACCATCTTGTAAGGATTAGGGATATTAAGTCTAAAGTCCTTCCTATTGAGTCGATTTCGGTGGTCAATGAGTTTCTTGATGTGTTTCCCGATAAGCTTCTCATTGTTCTTCTCGAAAGAAAAATAGACTTTTGGTATAGACCTCCTTCCCGATACACAACCAATTTCCATTCCCCCTTACTATATGACCCCGACGGAGTTGAAGGATCAATTGAGGGATTTGTTGGAGAAGGGTTTCATAAGGCCTAGCAAGTCACCTTGGGGTGCACCCATCTTATTTGTAAAGAAAAAGAATGGTTCCCTTAGAAAGTGCATTGATTACCGACAACTCAATAGAGTCACTATAAAGAACAAGTACCCTCTACCAAGAATTGATGACCTTTTTGATCAACTACAAGGGGCTAGTCACTTTTCTAAGATTGATCTTTGGTCCCGCTACCACCAAGTGAGGGTAAGGGAGTGTGATTTCCCCAAGACGGCTTTTTGGACTAGGTGTAGACACTTTGGGTAACAAAAAGGTGGCTAGAGAAGTTCACTAGTTAGCTATGTTGGGGGTTAGACTGAATGAAGTTGAAAATGGTAGTGTAGTGGTTGTTGATGGTTTAAAAGCTTTTTTTATTGAGTAAGTCAAGTCAAAACAATACCTTGACTCTGCCTTGCTAGAGTTGAAGGCTTTGATGAAGGATGGTATAGTGGTGGTTTTCTCCTAATGGGAAAATAGTGCCCTTACGTACCAAGGTAGGTTTTGTGTGCCTAATGTTGATGACTTGAGAGAGTTGATTTTGAAGGAGGCCCATAGTTCATCCCACTCTATATCCACCCCGGTTCAACAAAGATGTATAGAGATTTGAGAGAGGTGTATTGATAGGGTAGTATGAAAAGAGATATTGTCAAGTTCGTATCCAGGTGTCACAATTGCCAACAAGTGAAAGCCAAACATCAAAGGTCGGGTGGCCTAGCCCAAAACATGTAAATTCCTACTTGAAAATGGGAAGAGATTAACATGGATTTTATGATTGGTTTGCCTAAAACTAGGAAATACTTTGATTCTATTTGGGTGATTGCGGATAGAATAACAAAGTCGGCTCACTTTCTATTGGTTAAAATGACTTATGGTGCCAAAGATTATGTCAAGCTGTACATTCATGAGTTGGTTAGATTACATGGGGTACCTTTGTCTATCATTTTGGATCGTGGTGCTCAATTCACTTCTCATTTTTGAAGGTCCTTCTAAAGGGGACTTGGTACCAACGTCAAGCTTAGCATGGCTTTTCATCCTCAAACGGATGACCTAAGTTGAAAGGACTATCCAAACTCTTGAGATATGTTTAGAGATTGTGTTTTGGAGTTCAAGGGTAGTTGGGATGAATATTTTCCACTTATTGAGCTTGCTTACAACAATAGTTATTACTCTAGTATCGGCATGGCTCCCTTTAAACCTCTATATAGTAGGTATTGTAGATCTCCGATTGGGTGGTTTGATGTTGGGGAGATGGTTGTGTTAGGTCTGGATCTGGTTATGGAAGCTTTGGAGAAAGTGAGGTTGATAAGGGAGAGATTGAAGATGACTCAAAGTAGGCAAAAGTCCTACTCCGATGTGAGAAGAAGAGATCTTGAGTTTAATGTTGATGATTGGGTTTACTTGAAGGTCTCACCCATGAAGGTGGTGGTCTGGTTTGGCAAGAAAGAGAAATTGAGTCCAAGATTTGTGGAGCCTTATAGAATTTTGAGAAGAATTGGTAAGGTAATTAGAGTTACCTATGAATATGAATATAGTTCATCTGGTTTTTCATGTGTCTATGTTGAGAAAATGTGTTGGTGAGCCAAGTGTTATAGTTTCCTTAGAGGTTGTAGGTGTTGTGGAAGATAATTTGATCTATGAGGAGGTTCTGGTGGAGATATTAGATAAACAAGTGAAAAGGTTTAGAAACAAAGATATAGCATCCGTCAAGGTCCTTTAGAGGAATCAACAAATTGAAAGTGCCACATGGGAAGAAGAGGCGGACATGAGAAAGTGATATTCATACCTCTTCCACTCTACTTAAAGATGAAGGTAATAAATTATGTTCTATCTATGATTTCAAGTTGTAAGTTTCAGTCATCATGTCATTTTTGCATGCATTAATGTTCAAGGTAACACGTTTATGGTGATTTTTGACATCCGTATTGGGACTTTTTGAAAATGATGTTCAAGTGCAATTGTTGCATTCATGCCGGGCTGAAAGCTTCATAATTACTTATCTTACGCATGTTTCTTTGACATTCAGGGACGAATGTTCCCAAGTGGGAGATATTGAAACATCTCTCATGTGCTTCGAAATGCCCCATAATCGTAATTTCTGTATATCTCAAAAACCATGCGTGACTTCAGAAATTCGACTTCATATTCTTAATCAAGGGGCAAAATTGAGTGGGAAATGGGTATAGCCTGGATTTTAGAAGACCCGTTGCAAAAAATAATTTTCGCTAATTTTAAGTATACTAGTGGTTGTGTGCGCCCAAGCCGCGATGCACCTGGGGTGCGCATCAGTGAGATGTTTCCTCTGCATTTGGTCCTCGTCACGCCAGGGGTACGGACCAGTGCATTTCGTTCCCTGTTTTTCCAACTTAGTTCAAGGGCATTTGGGTAATGACCCAATGCCCATTTAAACGTGAATACCTCTATACTTAGCCATCTTAGAACTCTAGAACTTACAAAACCCTCTCTAAAACCTCTCCAAGACTTTATCAATCTCTCATTCAAATTCAAGGATTTCAAGCTCAATTTTGGAACTCAAGTACCCATCTCAAGCTTCAGGTTTCCTTCAAATTCACTTCAAGAAAGTTCAAGTTTGAGGTATGTGGGTCTTCATCCATGGGTTCTTTCACCCATGGAGCCAACTTTCTCTTTTTATGAAAATTGCATGATTTCAAGTTGTATTACCTATGGGTATCTCTTATTATGAATTATAAACATAAATTATGTTGGGGCTTATGAAGTATTGATCGATTATGTATGAATATCTATTTTAATCTCACACCATGAGTTGGTTTGTACCTATTGGAGTTATGCATGATATGAACTATGAAACCATGAACTATTGTGAATTTTGAGATAAATTTCAATTTTCAAGATACCCTAAATCAGGATTTTACTATAAAATTGGTAGGTTGATTAAAGTTGAGTTTAGTCTTCTTTTTTTACTCTTGAATTGCATTATTTTGAACAAGTATCATGAGGCCACTATATGTTTGATAATATTACATGACAAGAATTCTCAAGTTGTTGATGAGCTATTGTATGAGTTTTACTAGTCAATTGTTTCGAGATAATTATGGGCTCCCAAGCATGTATTTAAATCATGATAAGTTTTATGACCTACAAGTGAACTATTGAGCTCTTATGATAAGTTTTATGTTCTTGTGTATTGTGAAGCCTACTAGAAGGGGTCATGAATCATGCTGTACTCCTCACCCTCTAGTACAAGGCAAATGTCTACATAAAGGGGTCATGAACGATGTTGTATACCTTACCCTCATGTACAACTTATTATGATACATTATTTAATGTTTGTATAAAGGAGTCATGAACCATGTTGTAAGTGTTACCTCATGCATGACTTAATAGCATGTACCATCTGTTACCTACTAGAAGGGGTCATGACTCATGCTATACTCTACACCCTCTAGTACGATGTATTTGAATGAGCTAATCATGTCACTCTATTGTGATGAACAAGATATGCAAGTATGATTATCCTTAAGCATGTTTACACCCAAGCATTGATTAAGTATGGCATATTGAGATTATATTCATTGACTATATGTATATATTTTGAATATTATGGCTTATGTCTTCATTGCATTTCATCCCTCATACTTAGTATATTTCAAGTACTAACGTATATTTTATGCCTACATGGTATCACCATGTAGGGACGGAGCTACAATCGATCATCCTCCTCCATGTAACTAGTTCGGTTCCTTGAAGAATGCTTTGGTGAGTCCTCAATTCCGAGGACAATATTTACTTTTACTCATGTTATGTTAAGACTTCTTCTTTATGTCGGATACTTATATTCATGAAGGTGAGCCTGGGAAGTATCTTAGCCCCCGCTCTACTCTAAAGTAGAGGTGTTGTTGGATACTATATTTGTATATGCTTATGAGCTCGACTCTCCTTGTGTTTCTATGATTATGAAAGACTTCCCTTAGTCTCACTTTCCTTTTAATATTTAACTCTTGTTGTTGCTTTATTTTGCTTCCGCAATCAAGTATTTGTACATGATATGCTAAGAGGCTTATTTGGGTTATCTCCGAATTTCCCATTCATCGTGTCACATCTAGGCCATAGGCTTGGGTCATGACAACCTTTATAATTGAACTCTAAAGTTTGGTCTAAATTGAAAGTCCTCCTACATGATTGTCTAATTCACTTTAGAAGGGTCAATGAGATTGATTGGTTAAATTATAGAGAGATGTGATTAAGAATTGATTAGATGGTTGATAGGTTGAAAGGCTCGATTGTGATGGAATTCATGAATTGATAAGAGTACTTATGGGACTTATTGATTGTATTGATTGTTTATGAGCATTGAGTCTTGGAAGGAGTACCGAGCACCGAATTGAATGAGCTAAGTCCCCTCGAACTCAATAACTATATTGCCAAGCGTAGGATTGGACTAAGTCTGTTAAAGTTGAACAAGTTCGTATTTTGAGGACTAAGTCTATTAAAGTCGGACATGTCCCCATTATATTGTCCTACAATAATAGGACTTGATTGATTGACTGGATCTACTATGGGTTCGATTTTTTCTTACCCTGGCAATGTATTGAACAGTTGTGGCAACATCAATAAGATTATTGTACGATCACTGACTCATAAGTGATTGTTGTCGGATAAGACAAACTCCTATAAAGATTCCATACTGATAGTACTATGATTTGATTCGATTGTCTATGATTGGTCATTGTCTACTCTTTATTCTTACTTTACATAAACATTTGACATCCTGATTCAGTTTCTTATCTCTTGATTGGAGTTATCTGAGTTTATAGTAATTATTCTACATTGATGCGTGTTTCATTCAGCCCATTTTACATACTCGTACATTTCACGTACTAACGTTTATTTGGATTGTATCATTTATGATGTAGAAACATGTATTAGGGATCATTAAGAGACGCATAGTTGAGGATCTATGCGCATTTAGCTGATTGGTGAGACCTCTGTACTTTTGGAGGATTTTCATATTACTATCATCTGGCTATTAGATTTTAGACTTTCCTTTATTTGATTTGAGGTAGCTATGAACCCGTCATCAGCACCATCTAGATAGTAGAGTTGGCAGCTTCATAGACTAGATAGTGATGAGTTGATGTTGGGATCTTTATTTCTTAACTATTTTCCTTTGAAACTATTTCTATGTTAGAGAATAAAAGTTTGATTGTTGGCTTAGACCTTTATATATTGAGATTGTCCACCTACTATCTTATTTACTCTTTCGTTGTTATGTTAAGTATTGATTGGATGAGTGTGATGAGGCCAAGCGGCTCGTTTGGGTAGCAATAGTCTCTGAGTGCCGCCATGCCAAGGGTATTCTCCCGGAGTGTGACAGACATGGTATTAGAGTCTAGAGTTCAAGTATCTTAGGTAGTCTATGAAGCAGCGTCTCGTAGAGTCTTACTTATGGGTGTATCGTGCATCACACTTTATAAATAGGAGGCTATAGGACATTCGGAAAGGTTACACTTCTTTCATATTCTGATTCATGTGAGTGAGTTAAACTCTATGAAGGCTCTCTTCTAAATCGTGCGTTACGCGATTACAGAATTGCGACCTTGCCTCTAAGAAGAGTCGTTAGAAGAAAAGGCGTCCTGCTAGATAAATGCCAACCAACCTAAACCCCAGAATCAGGATGAACCCATAGGCCCAACCGTCCCTAAACAGCCACCACAAGCTGATATTTCAAATCCTGAGCTTCGCCAGGCCATCTGGATTTTGGCCTAGGCCGTGACATCACTGGTTGCTAGACAAGGAGTAGACATACAAGACGCTCCAAATATATCTAGGGTCTGTAAGTTTTTGAGGATGAACCTGCCTAAGTTCATAAGGTCTACACCCAATGAAGACCTAGAGAACTACATTGATGAGCTCTAAAAAGTGTTTCAGGTGATGCATGTGGTTGATGTTGATAGAGTTGAGTTGACTGCCTACCAGCTCAAAGGTGTTGCCAAACTGTGGTTTGACCATTGGAAAAAGAACAGAGGAGAGAGAGCCCCAGTTCTGATTATTTCTAGGTTGCAATTAGTTCTAAACTTCAAAAATCATACAATTCAATATCTTTTCTAAGTTCAACTATCAAACATCACATATTCAAGTATTTCTAAGTTCAAAAATTCAAGTATTCTACTTCTAATTACTTCTTAGTTCTAATTTCTAACTTTAAACATAATTCACAATTTAATTCAAAAACATCAATTCAAAATAAAGCCCTAAATCAAAATTACAACTTCATTCACTAATTTGCAATTATATCTACAAATTATCTGTTTTAATAATAGAGAATCAACAAATTTAACTAAATAAACTAACTAACAAATAAAGAATTTCTCGAATTGTAAAATAATTAAAAAAAATTTAAAATTTAGCTAATCTTAATAAGAAGATAGAGAGAGAAACACACTGGATTAAAAATGGAAGAGAGAGTCTACGTCAGCGGAGCAGTGGGGGAGGCGGGGACAACGAGGGCCGACGGTGGTGAAGTCGGGATCGAGGTTTAGACAGATAGAGAGAGAGATAGTGTACAAACTTAAGAATGAAAAAATTCTCGTAATGTGTATCAAATATTTTTTTTAAAAAAAAGTGACGGACAACGTCACTTTTTTATAGTTAATTAATTTAATTAAAAGTAATGGACTATGTCATTATGTATGTTTAAATGATTAATTATCAATTATTTATATATTTGACACAAATTTGCCTCCCAAAAAAGGATAATTACACTCACATGTCATTGAGAAAAATTATTTACACAAAAAATAGTTTACTATTTTTTTATTATACAAAATTGTCATTCGACAGCCATTTGGCTATCTTGTTTACAAATTGACTTTGTGTATTGGCCATTCGACCTTCTGCCATGTGAGCTCCTTCTTCTCCTTTTTTTTTTTTTTTTTCCTTTTATCTTGTATTTTTGGCATCCATCTATTCTTTCTTTCTTTTTTTTTTTTCCTTTTACGTTTTAGGTGGTGGATTAATTAACATTATTTTTCTTGTCCATTTGTCTATTACATAATTTTTTTTAAATGGTAATGTTAAAAAAATTATTTGCTCTTTTTTAAAAAGTTTTTTTTTTTTTTAATTGTTTCACTTTTT
>JAABOM020089856.1:0-29005 GCA_011800125.2 Solanum clarkiae | reverse complement strand
TGAGGCGCCTTTTGGGGTAACCCAAGAGGACAAATCCGTGCGGGTACGCGTGGCACTGTCGCCACGGTGTCCAAAGCGGACAATACTTCACAGTGTTGGGCCAGGTCATTATAGTTGGTATCAGAGCTGACTCTCGACTAGTACGGTAGTGGGGCAAACCTCAGCGAGGACGCTGAGTCCCTATGGGGGTTGAGTGCAGTGGTCTTCCCT
The DNA here is from genome assembly GCA_011800125.2 of Solanum clarkiae. Taxonomy (NCBI): domain Eukaryota; kingdom Viridiplantae; phylum Streptophyta; class Magnoliopsida; order Solanales; family Solanaceae; genus Solanum; species Solanum clarkiae. Next base: position 28,795 of record JAABOM020089856.1, on the reverse strand, counting down.
GGCTCACTTAGGAGAATTCCACATCGGCAGAAGAGGGGGAATTCCTGGGCTATATTAGTAAAGGCTTGGATCTAACTTGTGAGACACCTTTTGGGGTAACCCAAGAGGACAAATCCGTGCGGGTATGCGTGGCACTGTCGCCACGGTGTCCAAAGCGAACAATACTTCACAGTGTTAGGCCAGGTCGTTACATAAATCAAGATAAGAACCATAAGTAAGGAATTTCGTGTACATGAGATAGCAAAAATGAGAAAAAACACAGAAGTTAAAGATCATGAACAATGTAAGAGAATCAGAACAAGTGATTATTTCATTAAAGTTAGCATTCCAAGCATAGAAAAAACATGATAGAGACTAAATTAGGACAGGATAACAAAACAAGGGGTAATCAAAAGAAGAGTAATAGCCTAGGGTCCAAAAGATTTGGGAGCAAAGGACTGAAGGAGTAGGGTCATGCTAGCATTAAAGTCCTGGTATGCCTGAAGGAGGAGTTGGGTGAGAGACTTGATCTCTATGGCCTGCTTTGCATTCTTTTCTTTCAGCCTGGCTAATTTCTCAGAACTAGGTCCCTCATCAACACCCTTTGTCAGTTGCACCTTCAGGGTCACCAACTCAGCATCTTTGGCTGCCAGTGCAATCGTTAACTCCTCCACCTAGTTCTTGAGAGTCTTCTGCTGGGCAATCAATTCTGACATTTGAGACTTCCTGGTCCCAGCTTTGACCTTACTGTGTTCACACTCAACTAAAGTAGTCTGAGAGAAGGTGTGCTTAACGTACTAGGTACTCCTCTCCTCAGCCTCACCCCAAAGTATTCAAAAAGATAGTTGATGAGATAGTCATAAGCAAGGCCATGCTTTCCATCCTTCATTGTCATAACTTTGGTCATGTGCTCCATCATCAATGCAGGAAGGTTGATTTCTTCCAGTATGCGAATGGCCCTTCTTCCAGTGGGAGATAAGGATCAACTACGGTGGCAATGGTATGCTTCTCTATCCTAGGTAGAAGGACCTTGTTAACAAACTCAAAATAGAGTTGATATTGGCCCTTTAGGAATTTCTTAGCAACAATAGAGGTATTCAAATTAGGTACTTTTCCAGCCTCAACCAAGAAGCCCGAAGTAGGGGACTTGTCAATCACACTTCCAATCCCCTCCCTCTCAACTTTTAAGATGATCCCTAGAACATCCTTATGTAATGAAATGCCCCAAAAACACCCCAAAAATGTGCTTCGGAAATGCTCATAATTGTAGTTCCACATATCTCAAAATTCGTATGTGATATAAAAAATTTGGCTTCATACTCTTGATCAGGGGGCAAAATTAAGCGGGAAAAGGGTATAACCCCAATTTTAGAGGACACGCAATGAAAAATAATTTTCATAAAATTTCCTTATCTAGTGTTTGTCCGCGCCCTGGCCGCGATGCATCATGGGCACAGATCAATGTTATTTGGTCCACCGCGTTGGGTCCGCATCGTGGACCAGTACAAGTTTTTCCTTCATTTTTCGTTTTAGTCCAAGGGCCATATGGCATAGCCCCATGCCCACTTATGCGTGAAAAGACCTATACTTAGTCATTTTTGAACTCTAGATCACTCAAGATCCTCTCAAAACCCTCTCTAACACTTAATCGGATATTTTATCCAAATTTAAGTATCTCTAGCTTAATTCCGTATCTCAAGAACTCCAATCAAGCTTAAAGTATCCTTCAAATCTACATACAGAAAACCTAAGTTTAAGGTATGTGGGCTTCATCCATAGCGTCCTTTCACCCACGGAGCCCAATCTCTCCTTTTATGAAAATTGCATGTTTCCATGTTGTATCTTCTATGGGTATCTTTTATAATGGATTTTGATTACAAACTATGTTAGAGTTTTATGAAATATTGATTAAATATGCATGTTTATCTATTTCAAGTTTATACTATGAATTGGTTTTGTTTATCGAGACTATGTATGTTTTAAGCTATGAAACTATAATATATTATAAGATCTGACAATGGATTTCAAGGTATCTTACATGAGGGTTCTACTATATGTTGGTGGGCTAATTTGCATTGAGTTTTCTCATATTATTTCATTTCTTGAATTACTTGATTTCAAACTAGCATTACACATCTACCAAGTGTTTGATAAAATGTCTTTGTCAAGGATTCCCAAGTTATTGATGAAATACTACATGGTTTATAAGTCAAGTGACTTTATGATGATTAAGGGATTGTATATATGCCTTGAATTCATGAAAAGTATCTATAGTGTTGCAATTAACCACACCTTGTTGGGGGATGACATGCCCAATCACCTTGTAAAGGGGGTGACATGCCTCAACAGCCTTTTCCGGGGGCTCCATGCCCCTAATACCATGTTTAGGGATAGATACCTTGACCACCTTGGGGGGGAATGCCATGCCTGTACTACCATGTTTAGCGGTAGATGCCTTAATCACCTTCCAAGGGGTGACAAGCCTTGGATTTCAAGTAATAGTTTCTTAGTCTATAATTATGGTCTCTTCCCACACATGTAATCTATATTTGCAATTTATATGATTTACAAGTACGTTTTACCTCAAGCATTGGTCATGCATGATGAAATGCCTCGAAAATGCCCATAATCGTAATTTTTATATAACTCAAAATTCATGTGTCATATAAAAATCTGACTTCATATTCTTGATCGGGGGAAAAATTGAGTGGAAAATGGGTGTAACCCCGATTTTAGAGGACCCATATAAAAAATAATGATTTTTGAATTTTTTCATTCCAGAAGCTGTTCGTGATAGCTCCACGATGCAGACCTATTGCTGAGTAGTGTTATGACTCCCTTATTTTTCTTGTTTCAGGCTAAAGCATTGAGACTTGTCTCTATGGCCTTATATGCGTGAAAACACATTACGTTTTTCCATTTTTCAACTCTATATTATTCTATAATCTCTCAAAACCTTCTCCAACACATAACCAAGTATTTCATCTAAGTTCAAGTGTCCCAAGCTTAATTCTGGATCTTAAAACTTCATTCAGGCTTCAAGTTCTTTTCAAGTCTACACCAAGAAAACCCAAGTCTAAGGTATATGGGTTTCAACCATTGGATCCTTTCATCCATGGTGACCAATCTTCCTATCTTATGGAATTGTATGTTTTCTAGTTATATTATCTATGGGTATCTCTTATTATGGATTATAAGCATAAAATATGGTGGGGTTTTATGAAAAATTGATTAAATATACATGTTTATCTACCTTAAGCATACACTATGAGTTGGTTTTGCCTATTGAGACTATGTATGTTTTGGGCTATGAAACTATGATCTATTATGAGATTTGATGATGTATTTCAAGGTATTTCACATGAGGGTTTTACAATATGTTGGTGGGTTTATTTGCATTGAGTTTTGTCATATGATTTCACTCTTGAATTGCATAATTTTGAACAAGCTTACATACCCACCAAGTATTTGATAAAAAGTCAAGTCAAGGATTCTCATGTTATTTACATGTTTTATAAGTCGTCTTCATGATGAATATGGGATATCAAGTATGTTATGAATTCATAAAATTATCTATGATTATGCAAGTATGAAGTTAAGCCCTATTTTCAAGATTTTACCTCTTGCAACTATTTGATATTACTTGAAGGGTAATGTTTAATAATGATCTACTCTCATGTTTCAAGTTAGGTTCACTACTGGAGGTTAAGCATGTTTATGACCTACTCAAATTATGTTCTTACAAGCTATGCATGTTATGATTGAAGTATGATAATTTTAAGTATTTCGTGGGATTAGACTTAGCAACGATGGATTGGATGTCGGCGTGGACTAACTTCAAGGGTCCATACTCCTTTCCTCAAAGTATGTGCCAACATAGGATTATACTTTACCCTTGCTATACTAGTGGATCCATTTAGTGCACTTTCCCTTGAAATTCTTCTCGAAATAGGACGGGCTCCCATAAGGTGAAGTTTTTCATGAAATCCTTTCCAAAATGGGTAGTGCTCCCTTAAGGAAGGTTACTTTTTCAAAATGGGATGGGCTCCTGTAAGGTGAAGTATGGTTTACCTTGGCATGTATACCACCTCTTTGCCAGTGAGGGGTAATCATCGAGATTCTAAGTCATAGCTCGCTTGGTCTTATTCTATGTCGGTTGAGGTCTCTTCCCATACATGTATTATGATTTCTGTAATTTGAATGATTTACATGTATGTTTTACATCAAGCATTGATCATGCATGCCATATTGAAATACGCTTATCTATTGTCTATTACTATGCATTTTGACTATATTGACTTATGTCTTATTACATTGCATCCTACATACTTAGTACATTCAAATGTACTAACTCATACTCTATACCTACATGATGTTACCATGTAGAAATTGAAGCACCTCACGATCATCCTCCACGTGGCTAGTTTTGGCATCCTATAGATAAAATTTTGGTGAGTCCTCAAGTTCGGGGACAGTAGCTATATTACTCTTGCTTATGTTATTTCTTTATGCTGATCTTTAATTCTATAAGGGTGAGCTTGGAAAGTGTCTTGGACCCGTTCAATCTACGTTTAGAGGTGTTGTTTGAACAATTGATGTACCTATGCTTTGAGCTTTGACTCTTTATGCTTTATGAATGTCAAGAATTCCCTTAGTCCCTTTTTCCCTTCCTTATATTTTTGTTGTTGTTTACTTTGCTTCTGTGACCAAGGATATGTAATTGATATGCTAAAAGACTTGTTGGGTCCCTCCGGGTTCCATTCGCCATGTCATGTCTAGGCGCTAGGCTTCTGTCGTGAAAAACTTGGTATCAGAGCACTAGGTTATTAATAGTCCTTGGAATCCAATACATCACATTGATTATAGTCTTGTTCATGGTTGTGAAGTGCACCACAACTATGAGCAAGAGGCTATGAGTTTTAGGAAATGTTTCCATCTTCATGATTTATGTCATACTATAGATGTTAAGGTAAGGTTTTTCCCTAATGAATGTTCTTTGCTATTCTTGATTATGCCTATTCCAAGAGAAAGAAAAGCCCGTACTCCCAGGAGAAATCGGCCCCCCGCACCTCAAGCTCCTCAAAAGGGGGAATGGCCCATGAAGAGTTTTGGAATACTATTGCTATGTTGTCCCATGCCATGACTAATCAAATCAACCAAGGGGCTCAAGCCTTACATGCTCCTACTCTGGCCTCAAGTGTGAGGGATTTCACTAGGATAAACCTATCGGAGTTCCATGGGTCCAAGGTGGATGAGGATCCAGAAGAATTCATTGAAGAGGTGTATAAGGTGTTTTCCATTGTGGAGGTTAACTCGGAGGAGAAAGCGGAGTTGGCAGCCTACCAACTCAAAGGGGTGGCTCAAATATGGTTCACTCAATGGAGATGGAGAAGGGGAATGGAGATGTTATTCCTTGGGAAGAGTTTGAAGTGGCATTTCTAAATTGGTTCTTCCCTATTTAGCTTACGGATGCGAAAATGATGGAATTTATGAATCTAAAGCAAGGGTTTATGAGTGTTAGGGAGTATGCTCTCAAGTTCAACCAACTCTCCAAGTATGCTCCTCAATTGGTTGCCGAGCCAAGGTCAAGGATGAACAAATTTGTGTCTGGTGTATCTGATTTGGTGAATAAGGAGTGTCAAACTGCCATTCTTGTAGGTGATGTGGATTTGTCCCACCTCTTGACATATACCGACAATTGGAGGGGGAAAGTCTTATAAAAAAAAGGTTGGTGAGGCCAAGAGGGCCCGTTTTGAAGGTGGATTCGAAGGTTCTAAAGGTGGATAGTTTCCTTAGGGCAACAAGTTTTAAGGCCAAGGGTCATCCAATGCTTGCAACAAGAGGTTTGCCAATGATAGAGTGCCTAATCAAAGGTCCCTAGGAGGTAATAGAGGAGTGGTAAAGCCTAGATGTCCAACGTGTGAAAAGAATCATAGTAGTCCTTTTTTGAGAAATTAAATACTTGCTTTTATTGTGGTCAAGTTGGCCACAAGGTTATTTATTGTCCTCATGCTCAATCCAAGGGTGAGAATGGTCGTTCACAAGGCCAAGGTGCAAATGCTGGTCAAAGGGGAAAAGGAGGCCAACAAGGGGGTGCACCGAGGCAAAATAGATTCTATACTTATCAAGGAAGACAAAGGTTGAATGAGGTGTCCGATGTCATAACTTGTGTGTTAAAGTTTTTTGATTTGATGTGTATGCTTTGATAGACCAGGGTACCACTCTTTCTTTATTACTCCTTTTGTTGTCGAGAAGCTTTATGTTAGCCCCAAAATATTTTGTGAACCCTATGAAGTGTCTACCCCCATTGGTGAGTCTGTTATTGCTAAAAGAGTTTATAGAAATTGTCCCATATTCATTTTGCATAAAATATTTCCTTGTGATTTTGTTGAATTAGATATAGTGGATTTTGATATCATTTTTGGGATGGATTGGTTGCATGCATATTATGCTTCTATTGCCTGTAGAACCCGGACAGTCAAATTAAAATTCCCGAATGAACCCATCTTTGAGTTGGAGTTTGTGATGTGGTAGTCAAGAGTAGATTCATTTCTTGCATTAAAGCCCAAAAGTTGATTTCAAGGGTTGTCTCTATCATCTTGTAAGGGTTACAGATGTTGAGTCTAAAGTCCTTCCTATAGAGTCAGTTCTGGTGGTTTATGAGTTTCTTGATGTCTTTCCTAATGAGGTTCTCGGTGCTTCTCTCCAAATGGAATTCGACTTTGGTATAGACATTCTTCCCGTCACTCAACCCATTTCTATTCCCCCTTACTGTATGGCCCCAGCAGAGTTGAAGAAGTTAAAAGAGCGATTGAGAAATTTGTTGGAAAAGGGTTTTATAAGGCCTAGTAAGTCACCTTGGGGTGCACTATTATTGTTTTTGAAGAAGAAGGATGGTTCTCTTAGAATGTACATTGATTACTGGCAACTTAATAAGGTCACCATAAAGAACAAGTACCCTCTACCAAGAGTTGATAACCTTTTTGATCAACTTCAAGGGGCTAATCACTTATCTAAGATTGATCTTCGGTCTGGGTATCACCAAGTGAAAGTAAGGGAGTGTGACATTCCCAAGACGACCTTCCAAACTGGGTATGGTCACTTTCTATTCCCATGCTGAGGAGGAGCATATAGATCACTTAAGGGTGGTATACAAATCTTGAGGGAGGAGAGATTTTATGCTAAATATGAAAAATGTGAGTTTTGGTTTAAAGAGGTTGCTTTGCTTGGGCATGTAGAGTCGGGTGATTGCATTAAGGTGGACCCTGAGAAGACAGATGTGATTAGAAATTGGCCTAGACCTTTGACTCCATCGAACATTAGAAGTTTCTTGGGTTTGGGGGGTTATTACCAGAGGTTTGTAAATAGATTCTCTTCCATTGCTTCTCTTATGACTAAATTGACCCAAAAGAAGGAGAAATTTATGTGGACCGATGAATATGAAAAGAGTTTCCAAACTTGGAAAAATAAACTTGTCTTTGCTCCTGTATTGTCTCTACCGGAAGGGTTAGAAGAGTTTGTCGTGTATTATGATGCCTCGAGAATTGGTTTGGGGTGTGTTTGATGCAAAGTGGTAATGTGATAGAATATGTTTGTATACAACTTAAGGTACATCAGAAGAATTACCCCACTCATGTCTTAAATTGGCGGCCGTTGTGTTCGATTTGAAAATTTAGTGTCACTACTTGTATGGGGTCTATGTTGATATGTTTACCGAGCATAAGAGTCTCCAATATGTGTTAACCCAAAAAAATCTTAACTTGTGAGAAATAAGGTGGTAAGAGCTCCTTAAAGATTATGATATGAGTGTGCATTATCACCCCGGCAAAGCTAACGTTGTGATGCAACTCGAACGAGAAAAATAGGAAATGGTGTCGATGCTCTAAGTTGGGTGTCTATGATTAGCTTAGCTCAAGTTGATGATGGTGGTAAAAAGGTTGCTAGAGAGGTCCATCGATTGGCTAGATTGGGGGTTAGGTTGGAAGAAGTTGACAATGGTGGTGTAGTAGTTGTGGATGGTTCTAAATCTTCCTTGATTGAAGAGGTGAAGGCAAAGAAAGATCTTGACCCCACCTTATTGGAGTTGAAGGCCTTGGTGAGAGATGGTAAGGTGGAGGTTTTCTCCCAAGGGGGAGATGGTGCCCTTAGGTACCAATGTGGATTGTGTATGCCTAGTGTTGGTGACTTGAGAAAGAAGATTTTAGATGAGGCACATAATTCTTCCTATTCTATTATCCCTTGTTCTACAAAGATATAGAGAGATTTGAGGGAAGTGTATTGGTGGGATGGTATGAAGAGAGACATTGTCAAGTTTATATCCGGATGTCACAATTGCCAACAAGTGAAAGCCGAGCATCAAAGGCTGAGTGGCCTAGACCAAGATATAGAGATTCCTACTTGGAAGTGGGAGGATATCAACATGGATTTTATGGTTGGGTTACCTAAGACTAGATAGCATTTTGATTCTATTTGGGTGGTGGTTAATAGAATGACAAAATCAGCTCACTTCTTACAGGTCAAAACTACTTATTGTGCTGAAGATTATGCTAAGTTATATATACATGAGTTTGTTAGATTGCATGGGGTTCCCTTGTCTATCATTTTGGATCATGGTGCTCAATTCATTTCTCACTTTTGGAGGTCCTTCCAATGAGGTCATGGTACAAAGGTAAAGCTTAGCACAGACTTTCACCCTCAAATGGATGGCCAAGCCAAGAGAACTATGCAAGCTCTTGAGGATATACTTAGAGATTGTGTTTTGGAATTTAAGGGTAGTTGGATGATCATCTCCCACACATTAAATTTGCTTTCAATAATAGTTACCACTCAAGCATTGGTATGGCTCCTTTTGAGGCTCTTTATGGTAGGCATTGTAGATCCCTGTATGGGTGGTTTGAAGTGGGGGAGAAGGCTTTTCTAGGTCCAAATTTGGTCATGGAGGCCTTGGAGAAGGTGAGGTTAATAAGGGAGAGATTGAAAACAACCCAAAGTAGACAAAAGTCCTATTCCGGTGTGAGGAGAAGGGATCTTGAATTTAAGCTTGGTGATTGGGTCTATTTGAAGGTCTCACCCATGAAGGGTGTGGTTCTATTTGGAAAGAAGGGTAAATTGATCCCATGGTTTGTGGTCCTTATAAAGTGTAGAGTAGGATTGGTAAGGTGGCCTATAAGTTGGAGTTGCCCATTGATATGAATATGGTTCATGCGGTTTTCCATGTATCTATGTTGAGAAAATGTGTGGGTGACCCAAGTGCTATTGTACCTTTTGGATGTTGTGGGTATGGCAGAAGATAATTTGACTTATGAGGAGCTTTCGACAAAAATTTTGGATGGACAAGTGAAAAGGTTGAGAAACAAGGATGTAGCTTCCGTCAAGGTTCTTTGGAGAAACCAACAAGTTGAAAGTGCCACTTGGGAAGCCGAGGCGAACATGAAAAAGCAATATCCATATCTTTTCCACTCTTCTCAAGCCTAAGGTACTAATTTAAGTCCCCTATATGATTTCAAGTCTTACGTTTCAGCCCTTATGTCATTTTGCATGAATTCATGTTTGTGTTGACGAGTGTATGGTGAATTTTGACACATATGTTGAGATTTTTGAAAATAATATTTAAGTGCATTTATTACATCATGTTGGGCTGAAATCTTCTTGGTTGCTGCTCTTATGTATGTTTCTTTGACTTTGGGGATGAATATTCCCAAAGGGGAGATATTGAAGCACGTCAGAAAGGTTCCTCGAAATGCCCATAATCATAATTTCAGTATAACTCAAAATCCATGCATGATATCTAAAATCCGACTTCATATTCTTGATCAGGTGAAACGTTGAGTGCGAAATGGGTGTAACCCCAATTTTAGAGGACACATAGCAAAAAATGATTTTCAAAAATTTTCATTTCCAGAAGTTGTTCGCCACAGCTTCGCGATGCGGACCTATCACGGAGCAGTGTTATGACTCTATTATTTTTCTTGTTTCAACCTAAGGCATTAGGGTCTTGGCCCCATTTCTCAACTCTATATCACTCTAGACACTCTCAAAACTCTCTTTAACACTTAACCAAATATTTCATCCAAATTCAAGTGTCCCAAGCTTAATCCCGGATCTCAGGAACTTCATTAAAGATTCAAGTTCTCTTCAAGTCTACACCAAGAAAATCAAAGTCTAAGGTATCTGGGTTTCAACCATTGGGTCCTTTCACCCAGGGTGTCAAATTTTCCAATCTTATGAAATTGCATGTTTTCAAGTTATATTATCTATGGGTATCTTTTATTATGGATTATAAGCATGAAATACGTCGGGGTTTTATGAAATGTTAATTAAATATACATGTTTATCTACCTCAAGCTTATATTATGAGTTGATTTTGCCTATTGAGACTATGTATGTTTTGGGCTAGGAAACTATGATCTATTATGAGATTTGATGATGGATTTCAAGGTTCACATAAGGGTCTTGCAATATGTTGGTAGGTTAATTATCATTCAGTTTTGTCACATGATTTCACTCTTGAATTGCATGATTTTGAACAAGCTTTATACACCCACCAAGTGTTTTATAAAATGTCAAGTCAATGATTCTCAAGTTATTTACATGTTTTACAAGTCAAGTGATTTCATGCAAAGTCAATGATTCTCAAGTTATTCTCAAGTATGTTATGAATTCGTGAAATTTCTATTATTATGCAAGTATGAAGTTAAGCCCTATTTCCAATATTTTACCTATTATAAGCCTTTGATGTTAATGCAAGGGTAATGTTTAATGATGATCTACTCTCATGTTTCAAGTTAGGCTCACCATTAGAGGTCAGACATTTTTATGAGCTACTCAAGTCATGTTCATATAAGCTATTCATGTTATGATTAAAGTATGATTATTTCAAGTATTCAATGGGATTAGACTTAGCACCAATGAATTGAATGTCAGTGTGGACTATCTTCAAGGGTCCATACTCCTTTCCTCAAACTATGTGCCGACATACAATTATACTTTACCATTGTTATACTAGTGGATCCATATAGTGTAGTTTCTCTTGAAATTCGTCCTGAAATGGGATCGGCTCCCGCAAGGTGAAGTTTCTCATGAAATCCTTTATGAAATGGGATGGGATCCCATAAGGTAGGTTACTTCTCCGGAATGGGATGATTTCCCTTAAGGTAAAGTATTGTTTACCTTGATAAGTAGACCATCTCTTTATCGATGAGGGATAATCATCAGTATTCCAAGTCATAACTCTCTTGGTCTTATTCTATGTCGATTGTGGAATCTTCCCACATATGTGTTATGATCTATGTGAGTTGAATGATTTACAAGCATGTTTTACTTCAAGCATTGATCATCAATGATATATTGAAATTATGCTCATCTATTGCCTATTATGATGCACTTTGACTATATTGACTTATGTCTTGTTACATTGCATCCTACATACTTAGTACATTCAAATGTACTAACACATATTCTATGCCTACATGATTTTACCATGTAGGAATCAGAGCACCTCATGATCATCCTCCTCGTGGCTAGTTATGGCATCCTGAAGATAAGCTTTTGGTGAGTCCTCAAGTTCCGGGACATTCGCTATGCTACTCTTGCTTATGTTATTTCTTTATGTTATCTTTGATGCTATGAGGGTGAGCCAGAAAGTGTCTTGGCCCCCGCCCAATCTATATTTAGAGGTGTTATTGGAACAATTGATGTACCTATACTTTGAGCTTTGACTCTTTATGCTTTATAAATGTTAAGACTTCTCTTAGTCCCTTTTTTCCTTATTTATATTCTTGTTGTTTTTTACTTTGCTTCCGTGATCAAGGATGTACAATTAGTATGCTAAGAGTCTTATTTGGGTTCTTTCGGGTTCCTATTCGATGTGTCACGTCTAGGCCCTACGCTTGAGTCGTGACACATGCTGTATTGATATTATACTTATCTATTGCTTATGACTCTGCATTATGACTATGTTGGCTTGTATCTTATTGCATTGCATCCTACATACTTAGTACGTTCAAACGTACTAATGCATACTGTATTCCTACATGATGTTACCATGTAGGAACCGGAGCACCTGTCGGTCATCCTCTATGTGGCTAGTTCGGTGCTTTGGAAGATAAGCTTTGGTGAGTCCTCAAGTCCAGGGACACTAGCTATGCTACTCATACTTTTAATATCTCTTTATGTTGAATATTTGATACTATGAGGGTGTGCCCGAAAAGTGTCTTGGCCCCACTCCAATCTATATTAGAGGTGTTGTTGGGACAATTGATGTACTTATGCTTTGAGCTTCAACTCTCTTATGTTATTTTATAAATATCAAGACTTCCCTTAGTCCCGCTTCCCTTACTTATATCCCTTGTTGTTTATTTTTCTTCCGCAACCAAGGATGTGTGAATGGTATACTAAGAGACTTATTTGGGTTCCCATTCGCCATATCACGTCTAAACCCTAGACTTGGGTCGTGACATCTAACCTGAAAGAAATATCCCCAACAGATGTCAGAAACCCCCATCCACCTGAATTTCCAAGTTATAGTAAAATTGGTGAACTTTCCACTCATGAAGAGTGGGAAAAGGACACTCAAATAAGTGGTCACAACTTGCAGGACAATAATATCAACCAAGACCCTCATACCTGGCTTTCCTTAGCATCAAGCTCAAATACTCGCCTGCTCAGAACCTTCTGTTTATCTAGCTCTTTAATCCTTTCCTCCTTAGTCAACACCGTCTCTACCCTTGCCCTCTTCACTTGTGAGCCTGGTTCCCGAGTGGAAACAGGGTCACTCCATTTGGCCTTCCCTTCATCCTTCTTCTAAGTTTGGTTTTTCTTAGAGCCTTTAGTTCCCTTGGAGAAGGACTTGTTTATCTCTGTGTGCAATTTGAGACAAACTAGGTTCTTATTTGACTCTGTCTCATTGTTTTCTTCCTCGGCCTCCACATCAACCAATTTATCATTAGGCACTTCCTCATCGTCCACCACTGTTGAACTCCGCAGCTTTCTCTTTTTAGCAACCTTGGACTCACTGGTTGCCATAGCATCACTCAACATTTCCCTCCTCACTCACCTTCTCTTTCCCCATTCCTGTGACAACCTAGTCCCTCATTGAAGCTGGATCAAAAGAAACAGTAGGCTTCTTTAATTTCTAGATCTGAGGAATGTTGTCTTCATCATCATCCTGGTCCCTTTAAACATTTTAAGCAACAATCAGTGGTCTGACTTCACTCACAGAAATTTGATTGAACCTAGGAGTACCCAGTGCTAACTAAAGATCGGGGGATCTATCCTCCTCCCTGGTAAAAACCTCATGTTCCTTGAGTTTAATCAGACCCTTGGCCACCCATTCTGGCCCCTCAGCAAGAATATTTGACTCTGTTCCTTTGTCAATAGTCAGGTCCCCATCAAAATGTTTCTCAAACATAGAGGATAAAGTAGGACCTAGTTGAGATGAGGTGCCCTGTTTTTCAGTAGATGCAGTAGCAACATTGGATGACATTTCTTCAATAGCAAAACCAAATGCTCCAATGGGAGAGCCATGGCACTGATCCTGACTTAATACAGAAGGAGGTTGTTCGTTTTTCACAGGGAAAGAAGGTGTGGGAGAAGAAGAGGAAACACTGTAAGCCATAGGCTGCAACTCCTCAGGTTTGAGAGGAGTATGAATGGGTATTAAAGGTGGGGTAGCAATTTGGTGGGACATGGGTGACACAGTTCCAGAGGACATCTGCTTGTCTATGATTGGGGAGGATTGAGACATTGTTAAAAGCCAAACCAACAGAAAAGTAAGAGAAAAGTTGAAGAAAAAGGGAAGAATATGGAAGTTTTGAAGTAAAAGATGAGAGATAAAGTGACAGATTCAAGGTACTAAAAAATGGTGGGAGGGGGGAGGGGAGGGAAGAGGCATCTGGTCCTTGATTCTTTGCGACGCTTCGGGTAATGGGATGAAAGGACGTCAGTTCAAAAAAGCTAAATCAACGTGACAGGTCCTGAAGAGTCTCATAAATACTACAATGCTATGCAAGGAATACTAAACTTGTTTAGAACCAGGTCCCTGATTAGCTGACTTAAATGGCGCTTCTTCAAAGGCATATATTAAAACCCTATGAGACTGCTGATTTTGCAAACCTGTAATATATATATATATATATATGTATAAGAATTCAACTTATTATGAATAATTACTCAGATACATGCATAGGAATATTTTCCAAAGACAAGGAGAATATCACTATCACAGAGATTCAAATATCTTTTGTTTGATTAAGCCTAGCCTCAATTAGTTACACTCAAACTCATCCCTGCAAATAAGCTTAGTGAAAATGTTTGTAATCTGATCCACTATGCTACAAAACTTTATGCAAATATTTCCCTTCTCAATGTGGTCCCTGAGAAAGTGATGTCTGACATCAATGTGCTTTGTTCTCTTGTGCTGGACAGGATTTTTGGCAATGTTTAGAGCACTATATTATCACAAATCAAGGGTATTATATCATTCAATAATCCAAAGTCCTTGAGCTATTGTTTGATCTAAAGAAATTGGGAGCAACAAGATGCAAGAGCTATATATTAAGCCTTAGCAGTGGACAAAACAACAAAAGTTCGCTTCTTGGTGCCCTAGGAGATCAGTGAAGAGCCAAGGAAATGAGCCATTCCAGAAGCACTTTCTTGATGAGAGTTATTAGTAACTCAGCAACTTCGTCTTTGGACCTCAAAAGCCTCACCTAGGTGTACCTTGAATAATCATCAACAAACACCAAAATGTACTTCTTGCCACCACGACTTTGAACCTTAACTGGACCACAGAGATCAACATGAATAAGTTCAATAGGCCTGGTGATACTGACCTTATTTTTGGTTTTGAATGACCAACTTGACTACTTCATTTTTTCACAAGCTACACATACCTTGACATTGCTGAAGTTGATTTTTGGAAGTTCTCGAACCAAGTCCTTGGAAACAAGTTTATTCAGTAGAGAAGGACTGACATGAGCCAATTCTCTATGCCACAGATCACTTGATTCATCCAATACTTTGAGACAAGTATATTGTCTTCCTTTGTAGTTCTAAGATCAACCACATATATATTTCTACACCTTTTGGCTGTGGGGATTACTTCTTTAGTCAACAAATTAGTTACAATGCACTTGTCGGATAAGAATTTCACCTCATTCCCTTTGTCACAAATTTGAGATATACTAAGAAAACTGTACTTTAAACCATGAACATAGACACATCTTTGATAGCTTTCTCAAAATACTTTCTAATTTTTCCAATTCCCATAATGTATTCTTTCTTACCATCACCAAACGACATACTTCCACCTTGAACTTCTTTCAAAGAGAGGAAGTTTTAGTCCTTCCAGGAATATGTTTGGAGAATCCACTATCTATGAACCAGCATTGACTACTTCCTCCAGACTGTTCCTGCACAAATCTTATCTGTTAGTTTTGGAAACACACTTCAGTCTGAGTTCCTAGTAATAGGACAAAGGCATAATCAGAATTTTCTTGGTCCGAGCGGGTAGTTATCTGTTACTCCATTTTGATTTGGGACCTGGTCCCTCATTCACTTTATTACTTCTAGAGTAATCAGAATGTTGTTTTCTCATAGTTCTTCTAAGAATTTCATAGATCCCTTTTAAGTGACCATTTCTTCCACCATGTAGCATAGCAAGTTATTGTCAATAATAGAATCATATATACTGTGAGGATTATAAGGGAGTTCAATTTTGTTCACATAACCTAGTCCCCTTTTTTCATGTACTCTATGGTTAGTCATATTCCCCAATAGCTTGGATGAAGTAGTCCATTTCAAGTACTTGTTTAGATCATCCTTGACCTTGACCAGGTCTTCTTCAACACAACATTCCTTTCTAAGGCAAGCATTAACTTCAACTCAAAGTCTTTTAGTTTCTCCTCTAGGATAAGTTAAATTTCACTGATTTTACTCTTTAGCTTAACAACAGATCTAAACTCATTTTCCATCAAATTCAAAAGCTCATTTTTCTCAGCTTCTAAATCCAAAACTCACCTCCAAGTCAGATATTGATTTGGTAAAACAATTTTTTCGTAATAGAGGAGTCTTCAGGTTGTTCAGTCTCCTCTAAGTCACTGGAAGTGTTCCCCTAAACACCTAGAGATTTAATCATAATCTTGTCAGCTGCAGCCTTCATCACAACCCAATCCTAGGGCCTAGACATGACCAGTAGATGGGGAACCCGAAAGAATCCCAAACAAGCCTCATAGCATATCATTACACATCCTTGGTCACGAAAGTAATATAAAATAACATAAGAAACAATAACAAGGGGAAATTAGGACTAAGGGAAAGGGCTTATATTAAAATAGTTTGAATATCATAAGAAAGTCAAAGCTCAAGCATAATACACATCTTGTCCAACAATACCTCTAACATAGAACTTAGTCGGGGCCATGAAAAGCAATTGAGCTCACCCTCATAGTCAAAACATACAAAAGGAAAGATAGTCTTTAATACATAGCATTGGAATGTAGACCAATATCCCCGGAATGGAGGACTCGCGAACTAGTTTGAATGGATACCACTAGCCACGTGGAGGAGAGTGAAGACCAAATGGAGCTCTGGTTTCATCATGGTAACATCATGTAGGCATGGAGCATGCATTAGTACTTTTAAATGTACTAAGTATGTGGGATGCAATGCGACAAGAGATAAGCTTCATAATCAATATGCATAACAATCGACAATAGGCATGATATAGCAATATGACATGTATGATCAATACATAAGTAAAACATGCTTAAGTAACTCATGCTCATATAGGATATCATTTGTGAAGGATAGATGAAATGAACTACTTCCCAACTCCAAGGCACACCATTACTTGAACGGTGATTGAGGCTTGATACCCCCTCAACAAGGAATTCGAGGCTTGACACCCCCTCATCAAGGCGATTGAGACTTGGCACCCTCTCAACAAGGAGATTGAGACTTGGTACCCTCTCAACAAGGCAACGAGGCTTGGCACCCCCTCGTCAAGGTGATTGAGACTTGGTACCCCCTCAACAAGGAAACTGAGGCTTGGAACCTCCTCATCAAGGTGATTAAGACTTGGCACCCTCTTAACAAGATGATTGAGACTTGATACCCCCTCAACAAGGCAATTAACTTACAACATCATAGATACCTTTTATGAATTCAACACATGTACAACATACTTTCATCATTATAAAATCATCATATGCCTACATTTCCTCTCATCATTATCCATCATATGCATATCATTTTTTCATCATCATATACTCATCATAACACTATTCAACTCATAAGACATGCATTGGACCTTCAATTCCTCAAGAAATCCTAGTTGGACATTTTATTAAACACTTGGGGGTAATAGGGGTAAAAGCCCATGTAATTTAGAGATCAAATCATGCAAGAAAATCTATAGTAAAACCATAAATAAACACCTTGCAATATCCCTAAGACATTCACATAAAAACCCCTCATCAAATCCAATATTAGATCCAAGATTTAGAGCTAAAAAAAGACATGCTAAAACAACCATACTTTCATGAACTAAAATCACTGTGCAGTAAATTTCTCAATATACATGACCCACATGTAAAATCAACTTTAGCTCATACAATATTAGTAAAAGGGAGGCTTGGAAACCATGGGTGAAGGACCTAATGGTTCAACACCACATACCTTAGCTTTGGAGAAGTTCTTTCCTTAGATCCGGAAAAGATTTGGACACTTGATTTTGGAGTGAAAAATTAGTATAAAGGTTTGAGAGAGTATTTTATTAATACGATTAAGAACCTAAGGGTTTTGGGGCCTTGAATGAGCATAAAAACGTCAATCTAGAACTTAGAAAGGGTGGGAAAGGACCAAAATAACCCTTCCTAAAAAGTTGTCTAACGACTATTATGGGCGCCGTTATGACTCGTAGGTAGCACTACGACTCATAAAACCCCTCACATGACTCGTAGGCGCAATTTCAAAGTCTATGGAAATTGCTACGGGCTTGACCTAGGAGTCGTACCCTAACCTACAACTCGTAACTATGGGCTCGTAGTGCAACTTTGCACTAGCAGTCTTCAGTAAAATGGCCGTAACTTTTTACTCCGAACTCTAAATGAGGTGAAACAAAGTGCGTTGGAAAGTAACTCAAAGGGATTTCATTTGACATGTTGTGGGCCACCTAGTTCTAAGTGTGCTAAAAGTTATGCTTGTTTAAAGTTGACCCTTGCATGGACCATCACCCAAAACTCAACTCTTAGGGAAGTCTTGAACTCATTTAGGTACTAGGAGTCTCCCATGAACCTAATACAACTCCAACTTAACCAAATAAGGCTTGAAACGTAGATACAAGAGCACGGAGTTATGGGGTGTCACAATATCTTCCCCTTGATTATTCGTCCTTGAATATGGAAGGCTTGAATAAGAACATGAAACTTCCCTATAAGATCCATTGCGTTGCTTACTAGTTGAAAATCATAATGTCGTTAAACGTCATGCTTAAATGTATTCAAATCATTCAAAACATCACTTTCACAATCTCAACATAAGTGTAAAATCACTATGTATTTGCCAACTTAAACATGAATGCATATGAATTACATAGGGGCTGAAACATAAGACTTGGAATCATAGAAAGGACTTGACCTATTATCATAAGCATGAATAGAATGAAAGAAATATGGATATTGCTTCTCCATGCCCGTACCGGCTTCCCTAGAGACATATACAAAAAGACAAGTCCTTTAAATAGGGGCTTTGCGAAAACCGCATCATTATCATTCAACTTCTCCATTCACCCAACCACACCTCCATCGGGACCTTCTCCTAAGTCAACTCTTCCATCACAACACCCACAGCTTCAAGGAGTTCTATAGTACTAGAGTCACCAACACATCCCATCAACATAGAAGCATGAAAAATTGGATGAACCATGATCATAGGCAACTCCTATCCAAATGCAACCTTACCAACTCCCTCTACACTCTAAAAGTACTCACAACCACAACTCCTTATCAACCTTAACCAAACCAATTCCACTTGTTTCCATGAACCACCATCTCCAACTTGGGAGACAACCCCCACTCTACCCTCTCCACCCAAAACTTCTAACCCTAATAAGACGGAATCAAGGCCTTGCTTAAACTAGATCTCCTCAACCAAAGAAGATTTGGGTCCACCAAGAAAACTACACTACCTTTCTCAACTTCCCTCAACCTACTTCCAATCTAACCAACCGATGGACCCCACTAGTTTTCTCTTTGCCATCATTAACCACATATGCTAAGCTACACATGGGCACCCTACTTAAACCACCAACCATAACACTAGCCTTACTGGAAAAACTAATGCACACTCATATTATAACCCTTAAAGAATTCTAACCACCTTCTTGCTATCCACAATGCATATTTACCATATTTAGCAAACAACTTATCATCCTCTAAGACTTGCAACACTACCCCCAAATGATTCACAAGCTCTAAACAAATCAATACATCATCAATAAAGGTAACCATAATCATATCAAGGTAGAGTTTTAAGGCCCTATTCTAGGGACCCGTAAACATAGCCAATGCATAAATCAGCCGAACAACTCCACCAACACTAATAATGCTCACTTGAGGACAAATCTCAAAATGAAGATCAACCTTAGTGAAGTGACTAACCCATTATAGTTGACCAAATAGATCAACCATCCTCAAAAATCATCTTACAACTTTACGAGTTCTACACTCATTGAAACATACTAAGCAAGTAGCCTAAACTACCCAAAGACCTCCAATACATCAAGCTAAGTTCAACCAAGATGAGAAGACAAGACTCTATGCAATAAGAATATGGGAAAACCTTTAAAGATCAATCGAACCTTAAGACAAGAATGGACCTACTTTCTACCACTTGACAACCTACCACTCAAAGACAGGTTTATTAGGGAGTCGAAATCTAACTCTACGGGTCCTACCATCCATGAATACATAATATGCATGTAACATAACATCAAAACCACCACACCATCTCTAACAAGTCATAAGATAAGACCTAATCAATATGAACATGGATCAACACTTATGGACTTTCTAGCAACCATATACTCAACCAAGAGTTAAACACCAAAGGTTCATATCACCACTCGAGACACACAAGAAGCCCACTAGCTAACAAAAGTAATAATGAAAGGAATAGCGGAATCCGGATCCATCAAAACCAAAACCTTCAACTCATCTTCCTTCGCCTTTCTCTTTGAAGCGGCATGATCAACTAGAAGAGCAAAGAACATTCATTAGAAGGGAAAGCCCTATCTCACTTCTAAAGCACAACATAGACCATGGAAAAGGGAAACATTTCCTAAAATGTCTCACAGCCTCCTACTCAAATAGTTGTGGTGCATAACATAACCATGAATAAGACTCTAACCGACAAAGTGTGCTGGACGCTGAGCATCTAACAAGCTAGTGCTCTGATACCATCTTTGTCATGACCCTAGCCTAGGAACCAGATATGACCGGCAGATGGGGAACTTGAAGGAACCCTAAACAAGCCTCATAGCATATCATTACACATCCTTAGTCGCGGAAGTAATATAAAACAACGTAAGAAACAATAACAAGGGGAAATTGGGATTAAGGGAAAAGGACATATTAAAATAGTTTGAATATTATAAGTGAGTAAAAGATAAAGAATAATGCACAACTTATAATAAAAGATAAAGAATAATGCACATCTTGTCCAACAACACCTCTAACATAGGACTTAGCCGGGGTTAATACAAGCAATCAGGCTCACTCTCATAGTCAAAACATACAAAGGAAAGATGGTCTTTAATACATAACATAGGAATGTAGATCAATATCCCCAGAATAGAGGACTCAGGAACTAGCTTGAATGGATACCACTAGCCACGTGGAGGAGGAGGATGACCAAATGGAGCTCTGATTCCTATATGGTAACATTATGTAGGCATAGAGTATGCGTTAGTATGTTTGAATGTACTAAGTATATAGGATACAATGCGACAAGAGATAAGCTTCGTAATCAACATGCATAACAATAGACAATAGGCATGATATAACAATATGACACGTATGATCAATGCATAAGTGAAACATGCTTAAGTAACTCATGCTCATATAGGATATCATTTTTGAAGGATAGACCAAGTGAAATACTTCCCAACTCCAAGGCATACCATTCTTGAACGGAGATTGAGGCTTGATACCCCCTCAACAAGACATCCGAGGCTTGACACTCCCTCGTCAAGGTGATTGAGACTTGGCACCCTCTCAACAAGGTGATTGAGGCTTGGTACCCCCTCAATGAGGCAATCGAAGCTTGGCACCTCCTCATCAAGGAGATTGAGATTTTGTACCCCCACAACGAGGCCACCGAGGCTTAGGACCCCGTCGTCAAGGTGATTGAGATTTGGAACCCTGTCAACAAGATGATTGAGACTTGGTATCCCCTCAACAAAGCAATCAACTTGCAACATCATTGATACTTTTCAGGAATTCAACACTTGTACAACATACTTTCATCATCATAAAGTCATCAGATACCTACATCTCCTTTCATCATTATACATCATATGCATACCATTATTTCATCATCATTCCATCATCATTTAATCATCATATACTCATCATAAAACTATTCAACTCATAAGACATGAATTGGACCTTCAATTTCTCAAAAAATCCTAGCTGGAGATTTTATCAAACACTTGGAGGTGTGTGATGGGGGTAAAAGACCATGCAATTTAGAGATGAAATCATACAAGAAAATTTGTAGTAAAACCATCAATCAAAACCTTGATACACCCTCAATACATTCACATCGATAAGCCTCATCAAATCCAACATTAGATCTAAGATTTAGAGCTCAAGACATGCTAAAACAACCATACTTTCATGAACTAAATCATTGTGCAGTAAATTTCTCAACATACATGATCCACATGTAAAATAAACTTTAATTCATGCAATATTAGTAAAAATAAGGCTTGAGAACCATGGGTGAAAGGATCTAATGGTTCAACACCACATACCTTAGCTTTGGAGAAGTTCTTTCCTTAGATCCGGAAGAGATTTGGACACTTGATTTTGGAGTGAAATATTAGCATAATGGTTTGCGAGAGTATATTATCAATATAATGAAGAACCTAAGGGTTTTGGGGCCTTGAGTGAGAATAAAAACGTCAATCTAGAACTTAGAAAGGACGTGAAAGGACTAAAATAATCCTTCCTAAAAAGTTGTCTAATTGTTATTATGGGCCCCGTTACGACCCTTAAGTAGCACTACACTCGTAGGACCCCTTACATGACCCCTAGGCTCAATTTTGAAGTCTCTAGAAATTACAATGAGCTTGACCTATGAGTCATACCCTGACCTACGACTCGTAACTATGGGCCTGTAGTCCAACTCTACACTGGCAGTCTTCAGTAAAATAGCCATAACTTCTTACTCCGAACTCTAAATGATGTGAAACAAAGTGCATTGGAAAGCTAACTCAAATGGATTTCATTTGACATTTTGTGGGTCACCCAATTCTAAGTGTGCTAAAAGTCATACTAGTTCAAAGTTTGACCCTTGCATGAACCATCACCCAAAACTCAACTCTTAGGGAAGTCTTGAACTCGTTTAGGTACCATGAGTCTCCCATGAACCTAACAAGCCCAACCTAACCAAATAAGGCTTGAAACATGGATATAAGAGCATGGAGTTATGGGTTGTCAAACTTTCCTTCAAAATTTTTCTGGTATCGGGTCCTTCCTTTTATCTTTTCCAAGCTTGGAGCTATCTTTATACTCATTCTTGCTTTGAGGACATTCCCTGACATAATATCCTGGCTTTGCACACCCGTGACACAGCTCCATATTGCCTTGAAATCTACCGGTATTCCCTTTCTTTTTGAATCCATGATTCTTCCTTATGATCTTTTCTTTTGGTGAGATAAGTCATGTCAACACCGTCAATTTCTTCATTATTATGAGTTGATTTCAAAGCCAAGGTCTTGTCTGTCACGGCCCAAGCCTAGAGCCTAGAGGTGATGCGGTGCAAGGGGAACCCGAAGGGTCCCCAAGCAAGCCTCATAAAGTATGATTATACATCCTTGGTAGCAGAAGCAATAAATCAAGCATCAAACATAAAAGAATGGGGAAAACCAGGGCTAAGGGAAAAAGTTTGCACAATATAATGGTCAAAACACAAGAGTTAAACTCATATCAAGGGCACTTAACATGCCCAACAAACACCTATAACACATAGATAAGAGAGGGGCCAAGACAAAGTAACAAAGATCACCCTCATAGATAAACTAGACAATATTTAGTATCATCTCAATACATAATAGGAGAAACATAGACTAAGGCCCCCAAAGTGGAGGACTCATCAACTAGCTTGAATAGCACCGAACTAGCCACGTGGAGAAGGATGAACAACTTGGGCACCGGTTTCTACAACTTGACATCATGTAGGCATAGAGTATGCATTAGTACATTTGAATATACTAAGTATGTAGGATGCAATACAACAAGAGATAGACATCATAACCAAAGTGCATAACAATAGGTAATAGATGTAATATAACAATATGGCTTGTATGATCAATGCATAAGTAAAACATGCTTAAGTAACTCATGCTCATATAGGATATCATATGTGAGAAGAGACCAAGCTAAATTTCCAAATGTACAACCCTTGGGTAGGTTAGTGATGATGCCGCCCCATCACTTAGGTGGATGAGCACTAACCCTTAACTAGATTGGTGATAATATCGCCCGATCACCATGGTGGAGAAGTACAAACCCTTCCCTAGGTTGATTGGTACAAATCCCCATCGAGGTTAGTGATGAGGTCGCCCTATCACCAGGTGGAGAAGTATAAATCCTTCCCCAGGTTGATGAGTACGAACCCCCATCTAGGTTATCCGGGTTCTTAGTCTTCCCGAATTGGGCATGGTCTAATGCAATACTTTATATAGAATTTATCATGTACATAAGCTCATTTCATCTTCATATAATCATTCATATCATATCTCATACTTTGTACCTTCAACTCCTCAAGAAACTACATCCGGACATTTTATTAAACACTTAGAGGGTGTATAATGGTAGTATAAAATCATGAAATATAAAGATGAAATCATGCAACAAAATCCATTGTAAAACCATCAATCAACACCTTGCAACACCCTCAAGTCATACATCAAAACCCCTCATCAAATCTTACAATAGAACCAAGATTTATATCTCAAAACATAGAAAAATAGTCACAACTTTACATAGCTTTAACATAGTGTGTAGTGAATTTCATAATAATCAAGACACATTTGTTAATAAACTTTAAATCATGCAATTTGAGTAAGAGGAGGCTTGGGTATCATCACTATCAATCACCTTATGATCTTTCCTTTTGGTGAGATAAGTCATGTCAACACCGTCAATTCTTCATCATTATGAGCTGATTTTAAACCCAAGGTCTTATCTGTCACGACCCAAGCCTAGGGCCTAGACGTGACATGGCATAAGGAAAACCCGAAGGGACCCCAATCAAGCCTTATAAAGCATCATTACACATCCTTGGTCACGAAAACAATAATCAAACATCAAAGATAAAAGAATGGGGAAAATTAGGGCTAAGGGAAAAGCTTGCACAATATCATGGTCAAAAGACAATAGTTAAACTCGTATCATAGATACTTAACATTTCAAACAAACACCTCTATTTTATAGATAAAAGTGAGGCCCAAGACAAAGTAACCAGTCTCACCCTCATAGTCAAAATAAACAATAAAAAAGAGTGTCTCAATACATAATACGAGAAACATAGACTAAAGTCCTCGAAGTGTAGGACTCACCAACTAGCTTGAATAGCATTGAACTAGCCACTTAGAGGACGATGATCAAATTGGAATCGGTTCTTACATGGTGACATCATATAGGCATAGCATATGTGTTAGTACATTTGAATGTACTAAGTATGTGGGATACAATGCAACAAGAGATAGGCATCATAACCAAAGTACATAACAATAAGCAATAGGCGTAATATAACAATATGACATATATGATCAATACATAAGTAAAAGATGCTTAAGTAACTCATGCTCATATAGGATATCACATGTGTAAAAGAGACCAAGCTAGATTTCCAAATGTACAATCCTTTGGTAAGTTAGTGATGATGCCGCCCCATCATTTAGGTAAATGAGCACTAACTCTCATCTAGGTTGGTGATAGTGTCACCCCATCACCATGGTGGAGAAGTAAAAATCCTTCCCTATGTTGATGAGTCTGAACCTCCATTTAAGTTAGTGACGATTCTGCCCCATCACCAAGTGGAGAATTATAAACCCTTCCCCAGGTTGACGAGTACGAACTCCCATCTAGGTTATTTGGGTTCTTAGTCCCCCCGAATTGGGCATGGTCTAATGTAACACTTTATGTAGAATGTACTTTGTACATGAGCTCATTTGATCATCATATAATCATCCATATCATATCTCATCCTTTGAACCTTCAACTCCTCAAGAAACCATATCCGGACATTTTATCAAACACATAGAGGGTGTGTAATACTAGTATAAAATCATGAAACATAACGATGAAATTATTCAAGAAAATCCATTATAAAACCACCAATCAACACCATGCAACAACCTCAAGAAATATACATCAAAACCCCTCATAAAATCTTACAATAGAACCAAGAGTTATAGCTCAAAACATAGCAAAATAGTCACAACTTTACATAG
The DNA here is from genome assembly GCA_011800125.2 of Solanum clarkiae. NCBI lineage: Eukaryota > Viridiplantae > Streptophyta > Magnoliopsida > Solanales > Solanaceae > Solanum > Solanum clarkiae. The sequence goes on along the minus strand of JAABOM020089856.1, from coordinate 3,075 downwards.
CTTTAACATAGTATGCAGTGAATTTCATAATCATCAAGACCCATTTGTAATTCAACTTTCAATCATGCAATTTGAGTAAGAGGCTTGGGTATCATGGAACCCATGAAAGAAACTCTCATACATTTGCTTAGAGATGGAGACTTGAAGCTTGAAGAAGAACCTTGAAGGAGAACCTTAACTTAGGATGAGGGTTTAGGACTTGAGTGTGGGGAGTGAAAATAAGACTAAGTGTTTGAGTGAGTATTGGGAAATGTTTAGGATGATATGAGGGTGAAATTTGGCTAAGTATAGGTAGAACACATCGCTGGACTGAGCTAAAAAAAATAAGGCCCTAAATGTACTGGGGCGCGTCGCGTGGGCAATACGAAAACCGCACTAGAATTTGCGTTCTTGGAATTTTATAATTTCTAATCTTTCGCTCTTAAATCGGGTTTAAACCCTCTTTCACCTAATTTGGACCCCTTGAACAAGAATATGAGTTTGGATTTTTGAAATAGCAAATGGATTTTGAGATATATGAAATTTAAAATTTTGGGCATTTCGAAGCACATTTTTGGGTACTTTTTGGGGTCATATCATTATCCTTCTTGCCCTCTCTTTCGGCAGTATCATGTTTCTTGTTCAACTCATGAGCTTGAATAATACCAATGAGGACATCCGTAGTCAGTTTCTTCAGATTTTTGTCTTCCATTATAGCGTCAACCTTGCTTTTGTAGGATTTTGGAAGTACCTTGAGAATCTTTTTCACTTCCTTGCTCTGACTTATTGGTTCATCAAAATACTTTAACTCATTAGTTATAGCTAAGAACCTAGTCTGCAAATCATAGATGGATTCTCCTTTCATCATTATGAAGTCTTCATACTGAGAGGTAAGCATGTCCACCTTGGATTCTATCTGTTGCTTAGTGCCCTCATGAGCATTTTTAAGGAAATACCATATCTCTGTTGCTGATTCACAGGCTCAAATTCTATTGTATTCCTTAGCTCTAACGCCACACACAATCAGCTTCTTTTCCTTATAGTTATTTTTGATCTTTTTCTTATCTGCCATTAAATATTATTGTCTGGTTTTGGGAACCAACCTTGTTGTGTCCCCTTCCTTAACCTTGGCAGTAGGAATATATGGTCCATCAAGAATGATGTCCCACAACTCATTGTCCTCAGCCATAAGAAAGTTGTGCATACGACTCTTCCACTATCCATAAAATTGTCCATTGAATCTTGGAGGTCTAGTGGATGATTGTCCTTCTTCTAGGTTCAGTAGAGTAACCATATTTTCAGAAAATCACTAGGTGTGAATCGTTTAGAGATCCCTGCTCTGATACCACTTGTAGAGAAAATACATGTCCACAACAGTAAGGGATCAGGTCCCTTGAAGCAATATCAATAAAAACTAAATAAAGAAGAACAACAAGGAGCTCAACATAGAGATTTCACGTGGAAATAATCCTTGCTTAAGGGAAGAACAAGCACGACCTGTCCAACAGGGTTTCCAATACCCAAAATCTAATAAATAAATGAGCAAAGTAACCAAATACAACACACACGGTTTATTTGTCTCACTCTCTTACCAATCCCACTTGCAACCCCAATTATAAGTTATGATAAACAAAACCCAACACTAGTCTACACTCTCACCTCCTAGATGAAGTTAGACTATTGCACCAAAACTCCTCAAGGCCTAAACACACCAACGAGGTCTACAACCTTCAACCAAAATGAAAAGCAATGATTAAATTTCCTTTATAGAATAGGAATTACAACACAACACAACAACATACATAAAAGAAAACTATAGACATCTTCTATCTGGTCCCTCAAACGTAGATGTTGTATCTTTTCAATAGGAGCCAAAAGAGAACTTTTAAAGCAATGTGAATATTCACTTTGTGATTTTTCCAAAAGTTATCTTTGTTCCTTGGACAAGAACCTTTTATACTGCAATGGAGGACACCTAATAGACCGCTTATCCTCCAGTACGATGAAGGTGACATTTCACCAACCAAGACAACTTTAACAGCTATATCCGACTTACCCATCCGCATTTCAACCTGATCATCGACCTAGTCCTCGAATCAGTTTGTTAATTATCAAAACATTTACTTAACAATATAGGAGGAAATCCTCCATGTACCTACTTAGTATGGAATATTCTTCACATCAAGAAGCAATAGAATTTCTAGTAACTCACAAAATTTGGCATCTAAAGATGCTAAATCTCTACATACAATAGGTACATCAAAGGTATAGTTCCAATACATGTTTCTATCAATGTAAAAAGATCATTTCTTAAGATACTTTTTTCGGAAAGATGGATATAATTCATTATCGAGAGTCATAGATTCAGTATCTAGTGAATTGCATTCCCCGATTGGCAAGATCATCCCAAAAATAGTGAGAAGCATTCCATCTTAAGACTTAACATAGTGAAATCTTTATTCTCCTTATAGAGCTCTATATGTTCCAGGATGGATTACTTGAGCATATTATCCATTATACTAACAATTTTGAGTCAAAGGTTGTAGTTGGCATGAAGGAAAATGTTTTCCTAAAAAAACAAGTTGGTTTCTAACTTCTTTTCTCATGTTTGATTGGAGAGTGAAAAATATTTTCTATTGTTTTGTTAGAAAATCAAAATACTATTTTTTGAAAATATCTTTAATTTTTTGCTAGAGAGTAGAAAAATATGTTTTAAGAAGTAGTTTCTAACATGAAAATCAATCCCATTTTAGGACATGTCTTGACATCTAATGCGAGACTACCCAAGATTCAACTTTCAAATTTAGACTTGGCCTCGGCTTTCGAATCGAAATCCGAGCATACTTGACTCCAGGCCTAACATTCAAATAATATGATTTTCTTAAAAGTAAATTTTAAAATTTTTTGGAGGGGGGTATGGGTTGGTTGGGTAAGGAATGATGGGTGGGGCCGTTTGGAGGTAGGGATGGAGTAAAAAAATAAATTTTTTAAAAATTTAAATATTTTTCAAAAAATAAAATTTTTAAAAATTTAAATATTTTTCAAAAAATAAATTTTCAATTTTTATGGTGTGTTGGGGGGAGGGGGGCAGATTGA
>JAABOM020089846.1:0-29006 GCA_011800125.2 Solanum clarkiae | reverse complement strand
GAAATGAGAACACACCAAAGAGGGCATTTGAGTTCAACACCCCCATCCTCAAGGATGGAGGGTTAACCTTCTTTGACAAAAAACTACATTACTAATAATTCTGGCTCTGCCAATGCCTACCACTACCCATCACAAAACAAAAGGAAAATATCAGTCAATGAACTAATCACATACAATATTTTCATCTTTAGGTCCATTTTACTCATGACCTTTTACAATTGGGTCCATTTTATTGAAGGTTCTGCAAGTACAACAACAACAACATACCCAATGTAATCTCCCAAATGGGATCTAGATAGGATAAAATTTACACTCTATTTACGAGTATTCTACGAGTTTCTAACAAAAAAGAAAACTGCCCAAATGAGCTAAAGATGCATTGAGCAAGAGAGAATAAGAACATACCAAAGAGAGGATGTCAGTTCAAAATCCCATATCATAGGCTCACTCATCACAATATCAAAGGAAAAAATCAATCAATGACTCAACCCATTTCAAATTAAGGTCTATTTCATTCCATGAAATGTCAATCATATAGCTAAATTAGTTTATTTAGAACTATAGATTCTATGCATCTAACAAAAACTAGAATAAAACGAGAAAATACCAAAGAGGACATTTGAGTTCACGACTCAATTTATGAATATGAAAAGCCAATGGGTTAAGGAATCGAGCAATGCCTTGAGCCTCTGCCACCATTCTTGAAGTTACCCAAAGCTTCAAAATTGCAGATTTTTCAGCTGAATATAGTGTTGAAAATGAAAAACTGGGAGCAAATTAAACTATAGTATATGTTTATATATATAAACCATGTCTTGACCCAAACCTAGGGCCTAGTCGTAATACGACCAATGAGGAATCCGAAGGTGCCTCTTAGCATACATAACACATATCATAGGTAATGAAATAAAGATAAGATGGAAAACAAAGGGGAACGGGGCTAAGGACCACAACGTAAAACCGTAATGAGATAAATTAACTAGATACAATCATTGTGTGTGTCCAACAATGCCTCTAACATAAGCTTGGCTGGGGCTAAGGCATTTTCAAGCTCACCCTCAAATGCATGTCTTAGCCCTTGCCAAGCTTATGTTAGAGGTATTGTTGGACACATACTATGATTGTACCTAGTTCATTTATCTCATTATGGTTTTACATTGTGGTCCTTAGCCCCGTTCCCCTTAGTTTTTCATCATATGTTTATTTCATTACCTATGATATGTTGTTTTCATTCTAAAAGGCACCTTCGGGTTCCTCATTTATCTTTGTCAGGACCCAAGCCTAGGGCCTAGACGTGACATGGTGAATGGGGAACACGAAGAAAACCAAACCAAGCCTCTCAACTTATCATCACACATCATTGGTCGCGGAAGCATTTAAAAGACATAAACAAGCATAAAGGGGCAAAGGGGCTAAGGGATAGCTTGCCAAAACATCAACATCAAAGACAAGGAGTCATGGCTCATATCATAATGACATGACTTGTCCAACCAACACCTCTAAATACATAGATAGAGCGGGGGCCAAGACAAAGTTACCGGACTCATCCTCATGGTCAAAATAGAACATAAGAAAGTGTCTCAGTACATACACAATAGCAATCATAGGCTAAGGTTCCCTAAATAGAGGACTCACCAACAAGCTCGGAATAGCACCAACTAGCCACGTGGAGGAGGAGGATGATCAACTTGAGTATCGTTCGTATATGGTGATATCATGTAGGTACGAGTATGCATTAGTATGTTTGAATGTACTAAGTATGTGGGGTGCAATGCAACAATAGATGACATCATACTCAAAATGTATACATTAGACTATAGGCATAGTATGACAATATGACATGTATGATCAATGTATAAGTAAAACATGCTTTCAATAACTCATGCTCATGTAAGATATCATAGGTGTAGAAGAGACCAAGGTATAATCCCAACTATGGTTGGGAGATGCCATTCACACCTAGACACCCTGGTGGTAAGGTATTACACTCCTCACATTATTGATGCCATTCACTTGGACACCTTGGTGGCAAGGTACTGCACCCTTCACATGGTTGATGCCATTCACATCTGGACACCCTGGTGGCAAGGTACATACCCCTCAAATGGTTATCCCGGCTCCTATACCCCCCAAATCAGTCATGGTCTAATGCAACACATTATATAGAACATATATATCATGAACATAAGTTCATTTCATCATCATTACATCAATCATATCATATCTTATGCTTTGGACCTTATATTCCTAAAGAAAACATAACTTGATATTTATCAAAAACTTTGGGGGGGTGTAATGGGAGTGGAAGACCATGCAATATGGAGATGAATTCATGCAAGAAAATCTATTGTAAAATCATCAATCAACACCTTGCAACACCCCCAAGACATTCACATCACAACCCCTCATGAAATCCAATATTAGATCCAAGATTTAGAGCTCAAAACATGCTAAAACAACCATACTTTCATGAACTAAAATCACTGTGCAGTAAATTTCTCAATATATAAGACCCACATGTAAAATCAACTTTAAATCATGCAATATTAGTAGAAAGGAGGCTTAGGCGCCATGGATGAAAGGACCCAATAGTTCAATGCCACATACTTTAGCTTTGGAGAAGTTCTTGGTGAAGATTGATGATGGAGGCTTGAAGCTTGAAGAGAATCTTTAATTCCGGATGAGTATTTAGGGACATGAATTTTGGAGTGAAAATATGGCTACGTGTTTTAGGGAGTATTGGGAAATGTTTAGGATGATATAAGGGTGAAATTTATCTAAGTATAGATGAAAACACTTTTGGGAAACTTGGGCTCAACACTTAGAATGTTTTGGACCGCACAGGAAAACACTAGCAGGCAAAGTACAGCTCTTTACGTCGCAGAGAGGATGTGGAGAAGGAATTACACTAAAGCGCGCCCTTGGCGCATTGTGGAGAGAATGCGTAAACCTCACTGGAATTCGTCCCTTAACAAATTTATAATTCCTAATCTTTCGCTCTTAAATCAAGGTTAGACCCTTTTTTCACCTAATTATGACCCCCTGAGCAGAAATATGAAGTCGATTTTCGAAATAACAAATGGATTTTGAGATATATGGAAATTAAAATTTCGGTCATTCTGAGTACATTTTTGGGCACTTTTCGGAGGTTATTTCTATATCTCCCCTTGGGAACATTTGTCTTTGCATGTAAAAGAGACGTATAAGACAAGAGTGATCATGCACAAATCAACCCCAACAAGAATGCAACATAACATGTAAAACACCATTTTCAAATTCTCAACATAAGTGTAAAATCATCACAAGTTTACCCACTTAAACATTAATGCATATGAATGACATAGGGGCTGAAATGTAAGACTTGTAGTCATATATAGGACTTAGGATTAGTACCTTAGGCTTGAGTGGAGTGGAAAAGATGAGGATACCACTTTTGCATGTCCCCTTCGGCCTCCCATGTTGCACTTTCAACTTGTTGGTTCCTCCAAAAGATCTTAACGGATGCCACTTCTTTGTTCCTCAATCTCTTTACTTGCCTATCTTAGATCTGAACCGGAACCTCCTCATAATTTAAGTTATCCTCAAAAACTCCCACAATATCAAGAGGTACAATAACATTAGGATCAACACCACATTTTCTCAACATAGAGACATGAAACACTGGGTGAACCAAGTTCATGTCACTAGGCAACTTCAACTCATATGCTACCTTGCCAATCCTCTCTATCACCTCATAAGGAACATTATACCCTAGACTCAACTTCCTCTTTTTACCAAAACGAACCACATCTTTCATTGGAGAAACCTCAAATAGACCCAATCACCCACTTTGAATTCAAGGTCTTTTCTTCTCACATCGGTATAGGATTTTTGATGGCTTTGGGATGTTCTCAATCTTTCCCTAATCATCCTAACCTTCTCAGGAGAATTCATAACCAGATCCGGCCCCAATAAAGCAACCTCTCCAACCTCAAACCAATCCACTAATGATCTACAATGTCTACTATAAAAGGCCTCAAAAGGAGCCATACCTATGCTAGAGTGATAGCTATTGTTATAGACAAACTCAATTAATGGAAGATGATTATCCCAACTACCTTTAAGCTCTAAAACACAAGCCCTAATCATATCCTCAAGTATTTGAATTGTCCTTTCGGCTTGACTGTCCGTTTGAGGGTAGAAGGTCGTACTAAGGTGAACTTTGGTGTCAAGACCCTTTGAAAAGACTTCCAAAAGTGAAGTGAATTATGCACCCTGATCCGATATGATGGATAAAGGAACCCCATGTAACCTCACTAACTCATGGATATACAACCTTGCATAATCTTTAGCCCCATAGATAGTCTTGACCGGTAAAACGTGAGCCGATTTTGTCATCCTATCAACCACCACACATATAGAATCAAAACCTTTTCTAGTCTTGGGCAACCTAACTACAAAATCCATGTTAATTACCTCCCACTTCCAAGTAGGAATCTCTATGTCTCGGGTTAGGCCACACGGCCTTTGATGTTCGGCTTTGACTTGTTGACAACTATGGCAATCGAAAACAAATCTAGTAATGTCTCTCTTCATGCCTCCCCACCAATACACATCCCTTAAATCTCTATACATTTTGGTGGAGCCGAGGTCGATAGAATAAGAAGAGTTATAGGCCTCATCAAGAATTCTCTCCCTTAAACCATCAACACATAGTACACATAGTCTACCTTGGTATCTAAGGGCCCTATCTCCCCCTGGAAGAAAACCTCTACTTTGCCCTCTTTCACCAAGGCCTTCAATTCAACCAAGGAGGTGTCAAGACCTTGTTTGGCTATAACCTCATTAACCAAGGAAGATTTAGAACCATCAACAACAACTACACCATTACCCATATCTTCCAACCTAACCCCCAATCTAGCCAATCTATGCATATCCCTAGTCATCTCCCTATCGCCAGCATCCACATGAGCTAGCCTACCGTGTAGACACCTAACTCAAAGCATCCGCCACAACTTTGCCTTACCCGGATGATAATGCACACTCATGTCATAATCTTTAGGGAAGTTCTAGCCACCTTCTTTGTATCAAGTTGAGATCTTTTTGTGTGAAGATATATTGAAGGCTCTTATGATCGGTAAAGTCATCAACATGCACCCCATACAAATAATCATGCCAAATCTTTAATGCAAACACCACGACGGCTAATTCAAGAACATGGGTAGGGTGGTTCTTTTCATGCACTTTGAGTTGCCTAGAAGCATAGGCTATGACCTTACCATTTTGCATTAGTACACAACCAAAACCAACTCTAGATGCATCATAATACACAACAAAACCCTCATGCCCAATCGGTAGTGTCAATATAGGAGCAGACATAAGTCTATCTTTAAATGTTTGGAAGCTTTTCTCACATTCATCGGTCCACTCAAATGTAACCCTCTTTTGAGTTAATTTTTTCAGAAGCTATGGAGGAGAACCCATTTACAAACCTTCTATAATAACCTACAAGGCCCAAGAAACTCTTAATATCCGACAGGGTCAATGGTCCAGGCCAATTTCTAATCACATCGGTCTTCTTAGGATCCACTTTAATACAATCCCCCGATACCACATGACCCAAGAATGCAACCTCCTTCAACCAAAATTCACACTTGTCATATCTAGCATACAATCTCTCCTCCCTCAATCTTTGGAACACAACCTTCAAATGACCCATATGCTTCTCCCTACTATGTGAATAGATCAATATATTATCAATGAAGACCATGACAAAGGAATTAAGATAAGGTCTGAAGACCCTATTCATTCATTCCATAAACATGGCTGGTGCATAAGTCAACCCAAATGACATCACAACAAACTCATAATGCCCATATCTAGTCCGGAAGGCCGTTTTAGGAATATCACACCTCCTCACCCTCACTTGATTTTACCCGGACCACAGATCAACCTTAGAGAAAAAGCTAGCCCCTTGTAATTCGTCAAACAAGTCATCAATCCTTGGAAGAGGATATCTATTCTATATAGTGACCATATTGAGTCGTCGGTAGTCAATACACATTATAAGTGACCCATCTTGCTTCTTTACAAACAACATCAGTGATCCACAAGTTGATTGGCTAGGTCTAATAAATCCCCTTTGCAACAAATCTTTCAATTGTTCCTTTAATTCCTTCAACTCCGCTGGGGCCACATGGTAAGGGGGAATGGAGAAGGTTGAGTGTTGGGAAGGAGATCTATGCCAAAATTATTCCCCTTTCGGGAGGGACACTGGGAAGGTCATTTGGGAAAACATCTAGGAACTCATTTACAACAGGGACCAACTCGATGGAAGGGACTTTGGCCTCCACATCTTTAACCCTCACTAGATGATACAAACACCCCCTTGGAAATCAACCTATGGGCTTTAATGCATGAGATGAATCTACTCTTGACCACCACATCTTGACTTTGCCACTCAAGGACGGGTTCATTTCGAAATTGAAACTTGACCCTATGGGTTCTACAATCAATAGAGGCATAGTACGCATGCAACCAATCTATCCAAAGAATAATATAAAAATCAACCATATCTAGTTCAACAAGATCACAAGGTAAGATTTTATGCAAGATGCAAACCGAACAATTTCTATACAACCTCCTAGCAACAATAGATGCAAAAATAGGAGTAGACACTTTATGTGACTCATGCAACAACTCGAGAAAAACATGGAACTTTTAAGCAACAAGAGGAGTAACAAAGGAAAAAGTAGTACCCGGATCAATCAAAGCATACACATCAAAGTCAAAGATTTTCAACATACCGGTAACAACATCGGGGACCTCACCAACTCCTTACCTCCCATGTAGAGCATAAAACTGGTTGTTCCTTGGGGTACTATCTTGAGGACAACCTCTATCCAATGGAACTGCATTTGCACCCCGGACCTTGCCACAGTTTCTTAGACAATCCACCCTCTCGTGACCAAGCTCCCCACGTTTAAAACATGCATTGGAACCCTTCAAACATGGTCCCTTGTGATTCTTTCCACATCTAGGACACACATCATTAGGATTCGTTCCACCCACACCTTGAGGCCTAAGGAAGTCATTGGCAAACCTCCTATTAGCAGCATGAGGAGGCCCTTAGCCTTGATGATGTCTAGCACCCTTTTGAAACCTACCTTCAAAGAGGCCCCTCTTGGCCTCGTGACTCTTCCTTTTTCTTAACTTTTCTTCCTACATTTGCTCGGCATAGGTCATCAACTGAGACAAGTCCATATCACTAATTAGAAAAGCGGACCGGCATTCTTCACTTACCAAGTCGGAAACCCACATAACAAACTTATTCATCCTTGACCTAGGATCAGCCACCAAGTGAGGAGAATACTTTGAAAGTTGATTAAATTTGATGGCGTACTCCCTCTCACCCATAGCACCTTGTTTCAAGTTCATTAACTCTTCCAACTTTGCCTCCCTAAGTTCAAGAGGGAAAAACCGATTAATGAAGGCCAATTTGAACTCCTCCCAAAGAACCACATTATTAACCCTCTTCTCACCCTTCCAATGCTCATAACAAATTTGGTCTACTCTTTTGAGTTGGTATGATGCCAACTCCGCCTTTTCATTTGGCCCAAAACCCATGATATTCAAGATTTTGCAGACCTCATCAATAAACTCTTGTAGGTCTTCATCCACCTTTGGCCCATGAAAACCCAGAGGATTCATCCTTATAAAGTCTCTTACCCTATCTCCCGGGGTATTAATATGAGAGGATTGCGCCCCTTGTTAGACTTGGTTGGCCATCACTTGGGCAAGCATAGTAAGGGCATCCCGGAGCTTACCATTGTTAGGTTGCTCCTCGGGATTTTGGCATGTCTGCCTCTAGTGTTTGGCATGATCTAACATAGAAAAAACAATCATTAGGGGGAAAATATTACCACAACGCTATAGCACGACTTAGAACACGAAGAAAGAAAATATTTCCTAAAACGCCTCATAGCCTCCTACTCATAGTCATGGTGTGCTTCACAACCATGAATAGGACTCTATACGACACGGTGTGTTAGACTCCGAGGATCTATCAACCTAGTTCTCTGATACTAAGTTTGTCACGACCCAAGCGTAGGGTGTAGACGTGACACAGTGAATGGGGAAACCGAAGAAACCCCAAACAAGCTTCTTAACTTATCATTACACATCATTGGTCGTGGAAGCATATAAAAGACATAACGAGTAAGAATAGGGAAAAAGGGCTAAGGGAAAAGCTTGCATAACATCATAATCAAGAGACAAGAGTCAAGGCTCATACCATAGATACATAACATGTCCAACAAACACCTCTAATACTTAGATAAGAGCAGGGGCCAAGAGAAAGCAACCAGGGTCACCCTCATAGTCAAAATAAAAAATATAGAAGATTGTTTCAATACATGATAAGAGAAATATAGACTAAGGTCCCCGAAATGGAGGACTCACAAACTAGCTTGAGTAGTACCGAACTAGCTATGTGGAGGAGGAGGATGATCAACTTGGGCTCTGGTTACTACATGGTGATATCATGTAGGCAAGATTATGCGTTAGTACGTTTGAATGTACTAAATATGTAGCATGCAATGCAACAAGAGATAGACATTATAATCAAAATGCTTAGCAATAGACAATAAGCATAATATAATAACATGGCATGTATGATCAATACATAAGTAAAACATGCTCAAGTAACTCATACTCATATATGATATCATATGTGTAGAACAGACCAAGATAGATTTCCAAAGTACAAACCCCTTGGTAGGTTGGTGATGGTGCCACCCCATCACTAAGATGGTGAGGTATAAACCTTTCACAAGGTTAGTGCTGATGTCACCCTATCACTTAGGTGGTAAGGTACAAACCCCTCACTAGGTCGAAGAGTACAAAACCCCATCTAGGTTGATGATGATTCCACCCTATCACCAAACCCCTCACTAGGTTGATGAATATGAATCCCCATCTAGGTTATCCGATATCTTAGTACCCCCTAATTGGGCATAGTCTAATGCAACACTTTATATAGATTATATCATATACATAAGCTTCATTCATCATCATAACATGAATCATATCATATTTCATATTTTGGACCTTCAATTCCTCAAGAAACCACATCCGGACATTTTATCGAACACCTAGAGGGTGTGTATTGCTAGTACATAACCATGAAATATAGAGATAAAATCATGCAAGAAAATTCATTGTAAAACCATCAATTAACACCTTGAAATACATCAAAACCCCTCATCAAATCTTCCAATAGATCCAAGATTTATAGCTCAAAACATAGTAAAACAGTCATAACTTTACATATCTTTAACATAGTTCATGGACATGTTCTTACTAGTAAACCCAACTGTAAAATCAAATTTAAATCATACAAATTGAGTGAAAAGGAGATTAGGGCACCATGGGTAGAAGGACCCAATGGCTAAAACCTACATACCTTAGCTTTGAGGAAGCTCTTGATGAAGATTGAGAATGGAGGTTTGAAGCTTGAAGAAATTTCTTAGGATTGATCTTAAGTTTTGGGACTTGAATTTGGGAGTAAAAAATATGGCTATGTGTCTGAGAAGATATTGGGGATTGTTTACGGTGATATAAGGGTGAAAAATAACTAAGTATAGGCAAAAACACGTTTGATAACTTTTAGGACTAAGACTTGAAAGTCTTGGACCGCACAGAAAATCATTGGACTGAAAAATGCACCTCTCCACGTTGCGGAGAGGATGCAGAGACAGCATCTCTTCATCTACGCGCCCATGGCTCGTCGCTATAGGGGCGCGAAATGCTCACTAGAATTTGTCACTTGAAAAATCATAATTGCTAATCCTTTTCTCTTGAATCGGGGTTAGACCCCCTCCCCCTAATTTTGACCCCTTGAACAAGAATATGAAGTCAGATTTCTGAAATAACATACGAGTTTTGAGATATATGGAATTTAAAAGTTTGGGCATTCCGAGGCACATTTCCGAGCACTTTTTAGGGTCATTTCAGTTGGCCCTGATGACTTGGGATGAAAGGATAACCGACTCCATCTTGTTATGTACTTTTTTCTATTCCCATGGCTGGATGTCATGGACTTTTCTTTTGATACTCCTCTCGGTCCTTCAACTTCTTCCCTCCTCCTGCTATACATAAGTCATCATTCTGCCCACATCAATATCCCTTATTAGCATAGCTACCCCGACCTCCTTGTTAGTCGATCGGGAGATCCCATTAATGAAAAAACTCATCCTACTCTTTAGATCCACCACCATATCCGAGCATAGCAGGATAACTAGGTGAACTTAAGGCATCCCAATGTTGAGCTTCGTCAATGTTGAGATTATATGACCAGCCGTTAAATTCACATATTTTTCTGGAAATGCATTAGATATGATGTCAGAGATGAGGAACAACATGAGTCTGTTCGTAGCTAGGCTCTCCCGATTAACTATCAAAGAGGGCAGGGTAGCTATACTGATATGGGACATAATATGTCCAGGATAATGACTTATGTACAGCAAGTGGAGGAGGAGAAGTTGAAGGATTTGGCATCAAGGCAATGCATTAGATATGATGTCAGATATGAGGAACAAGATGAGTCTATTCATAGCTAGGCTCTCCCGATTAACTAACAAAGAGGGCAGGGTAGCTATACTGATAGGGGACATAATATGTCTAGGATAATGACTTATGTACAGCAAGTGGAGGAGGAGAAGTTGAAGGATTTGGCATCAAGTCTGACGATGTTTTGCATTACTATTCTCAAGTGCTACTCTATCTTTTGTTACTGCCTATATAGCTATAAAGTTTGAAGTCAATTCTGAGTGTCTTAATGAGCCTTTCAGTGTATTCACTCCAATTAGTGAGTCTATTCTATCTCAAAGAGTCTATGGAGCTTGTCTTATGTCAATCTACCATAAAGATACTTTTGCTAATCAAGTTGAGTTAGATATGGTGGATTTTGACATCATTCTTGGCATGGATTGATTTCATGCTTGTTATTACTCCATAGATTGTAGAATTAGAATTGTCAAGTTTCAGTTTCAAGGTGAGACAATCTTAGAGCGAAGGGATTTCTCAATTGTACCTAAGGGGCATTTCAGTTCATATCTTAAGGCTAAGAAGTTAATTTCCAAGGGGCGCGTATACCATATAGTTAGACCTAAATATCACAGTGTTAAGACACTAACCCTCTGGTCAGTCCCAGTCGTAAATGAGTTTCCTAAAATATTCCCTGACGATCTACATGGTGTGCCGTCGGATATAGAGATAGACTTTGGGATAGATGTCCAAGATCTTTCAACTCTTAAAGGGAATGAATTAAAAAAATAAATTAATGGAACCTGATGAAGAAACAAATTTCATGGAAGAAATCTTTGACAAATTGAGCATCAAGAAGTCTTTGATACACATATGGAGTGACAGATGGGGTATGAACTGAAGGTACAACTGAAGGTACTAGATATACTACTTGCATCCACTAGGTCCATAAATACTTTAGCAGCAATTATCTCAACACGGAATATCTTAGTACTAGAATGTTATAATTTTAATTTCTACGAAAGGACAACAGTAATATAACAGGGATTCAACTTTCTTCACAAATTAAAAAAAGAATAATAAAATAAGGCAATCACAAAATAATTGAACATATCAAGGGAAGATAATCGATAAGAATTCTAGCAATCAATATATTTATATATACTTTTGTTGTGCTATCCTATTAGACCTCGATAATTATGCCTCATCCCAAAGTTCTGTCTATTCCATTTCCATGTCAAGTAAAAAAAATGTATATTGATACTTCCAGTGTCATTGCCGACCACTTAGGTACTTTGTCTTAACAGACTTAGAACTAGAAGAGGCACAATTTTTTGCTCGATTCCTTTTGCGAGAATGTTTGGGAGTAGTGACCTCCTCTTCTTCCTCTTCCTCCTCTTCATCATCGGTGTTGAATGTTTTACTACTTGACCTGATTTTCTGAGGAATGGGAACATTGAAGTAATAGTTGATGATGCTTTGCCTATTCTTCTTAGGAAGAGATGCTAGTGCTGGTTTCAAGATGCTTTTACCTTTAGATAGACTGGTCTTAACGAGGGAGCTAAATTGTTTTTGTTCCTTAGTATTCCATAACTTGGAAACCGCTTCTCCCATCTCATCAAATTTGCAGACATTAAACACCGTCTTCAGTTCAGACTTTAACTTCATGCATTTTCTTTAACATTTAATGTTAATGAAGGCATGTTAAAGAAGACGCATAAAGGTGAAGTTTGAACTGAAGACCATGTTTAATTTCTGGAAATTTGATGAGATAGGAGAAGAGGTTTCCAAGTTGTGGAACACTAAGGAACAAAAACAGTTCAGCTCCCTTATTAAGACGAGTCTGTCTAAAGGTAAAAGCTTCTTGAAATCGGCATAGCATCTCTTCCTAAGAAGAATAGGCAAAGCATCGTCAACTATTACTTCAATGTTCACATTCCTTAGCTTATTATGTCAAGTAGTAAAACTATCAACACCGATGATGAAGAGGAGGAAGAGGAAGAAGAGGAGATCACTACTCCAGACATTCTCGCAAAAGAAATCGAGCAAAAAATGGTGGCTCTTCTAGTTCTAAGCCTGTGAAGACAAAGTACCTGAGTGGTTGGCGATTACACTGGAAGTATCAATATACATTCTTTTTTAGTTAACATAGAAATGCAATATACAGAGAAAAATGTATTTATCTGTCTATCTTGGGAGAATTTTATGATGAGGCCTACGTATTGAGATCTAGTAGGATAGGACAACAAAATTATACATAAATACGTTGATTGCAAGAATTCTTATTGATTATCTTCCCTTGATATGTTCTATTAATTTTTGATTGCCTTATTTTCTTTTTTCTTTTTTTATTTTTAAAGAAAGGTGAATCCCTGTTATATTACTGTTCAAATTAAGTAATAATCATATTCCGTTTCTCCTAATTATATTCGCAGGTACTGCAAGGAGACAATCAAGAAGGTAAAGAGATCTATAGATAACACAATCATCATCAAGTATACAATAAACAGAACTGCAACATTTTCCTCTTGTTTTTCCATCAAGCTAAGATCACAAGAGGACTACTACCAATTGATAGGAAAGAAAAATGTTTGATCAATATACTACCTGCTTAAACAACCAACTACATCATAGAACTAATACAACGCTATCATTAGCAAACCTTTTCCCTTGATCATTAGAGGATCCTTGACCCTGAAATTTGTGGCCTTGTTGAAAATGGCCACCTCTAGCACCTTGAAATCAACCATCATAATGAGCCCTCTTGGACTCTCCACTCCTCCTCTTTCTACATTTTTCTCCTTCATGTTGCTTGAGATAAGTCATGAGCCGAGACAAGTCTATATCTCCTATGAGCATGGCGGTGCAACATTCTTCATTAATTAAGTCAGACACTCTCGACATAAATTTATGCATCCTTGCTATAGGATCGGCAACCAAGTGAGGAGTATACTTTGAGAGGTTGTCAAATTTAAGGGAATAACCCTTAACACTCCTGGAACCTTGTTTGAGGTTCATAAACTCCATCATCTCTTCCTCCTTTATCTCCATGGGAAAGAAACAATTGATGAAGGTGGCATTGACTTCTTCCCAAGAGATAACTCTCCATTCACCCTCTCCCTCTTCCATTGAACAGACCACAATTAAGCAAGGCCCTTTAGTTGATAGGAAGCTAATTTCGCTTTCTCCTCTGAGGTTAGCCCCAATAATGTCAAGAACGTTGTATACCTCATTAATGAATTATTGATGTCTTCTTCAACTTCGGAGCCATAGAACTTCGAATAGTTCGTTATTGTAAAATCCCTCAAACTTGAAGTGGAGGTACGATCATAAGGAAGTTGAACTCTTTGGTTGGCCATGTCCCTTGCCAATAAAGTGACCACATTCCAGTATTCAACATGAGTGACCCCTTCTTCTCCTTGGGGACCTGTAGAGATAGATGGGTTGATTTACACTCGGGAGAAGGATCGGTTTGTGCCACTCTACTTTGAGGGATAAATCAAAATATCAAAATATCATCCATTAAGAATAGAAAGTATATAACTCATAAAGCACGACATAAAATTCGAGGAAGTAATTCCTAAAGCGCCTCATAACTCTTATTCATAGTTGTGGCATACTTCACAACCATGGACAAGGCTCTACTTGACATGGTGTGTTGGATTTCTGATGACCCTTTACCAACCTAAGGCCTAGGTGTAACACGACGAATGGGAAAACCCAAAGGGATCCCAAAAAAGCCTATTAAGTATACATGTTACACCCTTGGTCGTGGAAGCATAATTAAACAATAAACAAATAATTCAAGGGGAAGCGGGACTTTGGACACAAGCTATAGGGATGTTATAGGGAAGATGATTAGCATAAACACATAGCAAATAATATCTAAGGGCTGAGTAAGTATGACACATGTTATGGGGGTATTAGGACTTAGGACTTCTATCTCATCCACAACATACAACAAGCATAAGAAGGGGTAAGCTCTAAGGGAGTCTTCCATAATACATAATCATAACAAGAATCACGCTCATAGCATACATATCTATATACAACAACACCTCTAACATGAGTGGAACAGGGGCTGAGATATCTCTCAGGCTCACCCTCAAAAGACAAATATCCTTAAATATACAAGTCTTGATAAAGTATGAAAGTAAATGGATATTGTCCCCGGAATAGAGAACTCACCACAAACAATCTTCGACCGAACCGTCTACCCTTGTGGTGGAGGAGGATGAATAATATCTTTCATCCCTATATACGTTAGTGCTTGGAATGTACATAGTATATAGGATGAAATTGCAACAATAATCTATAATGAAACAATAAATAAAATCATAAACAATAGATACAAGCTCAATATGTCATGAATGGATGCTTAGTGAAAATGTGCATGTGGAATCATCAAGTCACAAGATATATTATGCATAGGTGGGAGAGGACCATAACTGACATGTAATACCAAGAGAGCTACTACTTGGAATTTTGATGTTCACTCCACTCGGACAAGGAGGGTTCCACTTTGCCAAGGTAAACCAAACACTCAGCTCATGACATGACTTTTTTGGAAAGTGTCTCCATATAACCCTTACCATATGACATAGCTTTTTTGGTAGCTGTCATAAATTATCTTTACCTTATGAAACTGCCTTTTTTGTAGCTACAAGCCCATATAGGAAATCAATAGCATGAACCTATGGTGGCACATAGTTTAGGGACAATGGGAGACTATCAGGGTCCTCTCAGTGCTAGGTCCCAATTCAGTGGATTACTTGAATCATATATATATTTATGATAGTCCCAAAACATCATAATTTACTTCTTGGAGTAGCTCATTAAGACATATCTTATAACAGTAAGGGTAGGTTTTTATATCATTCTTAACATTCAAATCATGCTCATGAGCTTATAGCATACTTGTTGAACTTTTATTAGTCTCGACATGTGTGACATACATATCTTGCCATAAGGCATTCATTACATAAGAAAGTTGGCATGCATCTTTAAACAAATCATAGTGCGTACATGTACAAAATTTTAAAACCATGCAATTCAAGAGTAGATGACTGAAAGGAGCAAGATAGAATCACTTAAGCATTATTCTAAATAATCCACCAAATACATAAGAAGAGTTGGCTAGGATGTCATCAAACCATCATTTAAATCTTAGTGTTTACATGGAATTTCATTGCATAACAATATACAAGGATAAACATCATAAAATACCTCATCATTTCATCATATGAAAGAGTTCATAAAATTTTCATAAGCTTACATGACTTGTAAATAGATGAGAAAAAGGAATGGTTGAGCTTTATGGAGGAAATGTCTCCACCAATCAAAACTCATATACCTTGATGTGATTTGATGGAAGAAAATTTTATTTTTGAGGAAATCAAAGCCCTAGCTTGGACTCTTCTCTTGAAAGACTTGAGAAACTTGAGAGTGTTTAGGAGGAGTTTGGGACTTAGGTTATTTGAGAAATGAGTTGGAATGAAATGGTTTAGGGTTGTACAGGGATAGGAAGGGCTTATTAAGGGTTCAGGGTTCAGGGTTAAAGGACGTAGCATAGCTTTAGGAAATTAGAAAATGATAAAATTACCCTTTCTTAAAAACTGCCAAACAGGGCCACAAGACCAAAATTACGGGTCGTGCTCCATTTCATGGGTCGTGAAAAGGGGTCTCGTCTGGTTACATTTTGGACCCTAAAAGATTTTCTCTAAATCTCAAACCACGACATAACTTATGGCCCATCAATCAATGTATGACCTGTACTGATATCTCGTACTCCAAACTTCAGAAAACCATCTTTTCACCAAGTTGACTTTCCATTCCACTAGCATAAGTTATGGCCTCTGGAACAACATATAACTCATACACTCCTACATTCCAACCACTGATACGTAGAAAATTCTAGAATTCCTCTCGTAGGCACTGTTGCACCTTCCAACATGTGAGGCCTTACACCTAACCTCAATTTGTAACTTAGAAAATGTGAATAATAATATATGAACCTTGTGTGATAAGTAGTATGAAATAGGGAGTGTTCATATATACTTCTGACAAAGGACTTATAAAAGAGACCTTGAGAATTAACATTAGTTCTTTCTTATTAAAGCTTTGTGGGTTTAAAACATTTTGAGATGATGCAAGAAAAAGTGGAGACGTCTTTGATTGTTTGTTAGGGTTATTGAAGTGTGGTGAATGTTTTGAATACTTTAGGGGAAGTTTCAAGAAAAGAAGCACCAAACTACCCCTAAGAAATTGAGTTAAAAGTGAAAAAAAATCCCATTTGATGGTGTGGACAAGGAACCGTCAGACCCCTGATGTACAGTCACCGAAACCATCACAAATGGCCAAAATTTGGCCTCACTATTTTAGTCAGACGGAGTGACACTACAGATCTTCCTAACTTGTGATTGGTGTAATCATAGCATTTTGGCAAATAGGCAACTTCTAATAAGTTCAGCATATTAGTTTAGTCCAAACATAAAACAATGCAAATACAAAGTTGGAAATAAGACTCAAAAATACTTTAATTTGATATGTCATGTGTCACGGCCCGAGTGCATACCCTAGGAATGGCCAGCATCCAAAAATCATTCCTTGTCCTAAGCGAACCCTTAGTCTGGATAACTCACTCAGTGATAGTCTCAATCCAAAATAGAGTAACTCAGATGGCCACTCAATATTATCAATGAAAATAGTAATAGAAATTTAATGATACTCGAGACAATGATATAAACTCAATGTCATCAATTTAAAAAGGAAATCACAGTTTTACAATAGATGCTGAAGGAAACATCTGACTTCATCTAACTCTACTTATAAAGCCTCTAACTACTCATAAGAAGGTGTTGAGACAAGCCTATGACTACCTCAAAAGAACTAGTCAAAATGGAAGAAAATTGAATTAAAAAGATCCCTCAGAAAGTAAGGAGGTATCACTACTATCAAGAAAGAATAGATGTTTAGTGGACCACCTGCTAAGAATCTCTAACACCTTTATCTACATCGTTAAATGATGCAGGTCAAATGAAGTCAGTACATGGAATGTGCTATATGTAAATGGCTAGAAGGAAACATTTTTAGAACAACTCAACATATGAATATTCAACTAAAAAATATTATGAATAAAACAATGCAATTCAAGATATACTCAAAATATAACATAGTAAAGTGAACTTATTTATTGATTGGGGAGTTTTTCTAATAGACAACTATCACCTTTGAGCTGGAAATGATACAACGAAAGTGCTTTCGTTGCCACAATTACTCTACACCTTGCAAGGGTATAGGTCAATCATGTTAATGTATCCAAATAAAAGTCCTCTTTGGGATAACTGAGGAGTCACCTGAACCAATGACATGATCTTATCCTATGCTTGCTACATAGTTTATAAGGTTTAACTTTTCTCTATTCTTATCTAAATTGTTACTCAGTACTACTTTTAAAAAATAACTCATTATGCTCAAGTACCTCAAGTACCTCAAGTTAATTAATTACTCAAAGTAACTAATCCTTTACCTGACCAACTACCTAATACTACGCAGGCTCATCAATGCTCAAACTCTTCTCAGTCATCATGCTCTTTCGTTAAATATATGGTTTTAAAGTTTTTTACATCTCTTCAAAACTTTTATCTTAAAACTTTATTTAGGTTCATTTGTCATATTAGTTTAGACTCAGTAAAGATAGGCCACAAATCAATTTAAATCAGACTTTGCTCAATGCATGAAAATCACCCTCATCAACTCTAAATAATATATAGTAAAAGCAATGTCCGTCAACTCAATTCGGGTTCATGTCAGGGAAATAATGAATGATAACTACAATATTAAAGATGTATAAACTATAGAAATTTCAACGCATAATTATATAAAACATAATTAATTTACTCATTTGAAAATGAATAAAATTAAGGCTAAAACTCAACTCATTAACGAAAGAATTTAGATGTAGGGAATGTGGACAACCTTGATCCAATGCTATGAATAGCCTTATGAACCTATAAAATCAAAATTCTATTAAAAACACTAAGACACAGGGTTGGAATGCTTGAACTCTAGGTTTTTTCCTCTCCAATCTTTCTCTCAAAAAATTCTAAGTGTTAATTGAGAGTAAATGCACATATGGTACTGATAAGGGGATTATATTAGACCAAAACATCAAGTTTTTGAATTGGAGAAGCTAAGAAAAGACTAAACATTCCCCAATACTCACTCAAACACTTAGTCATATTTTTAGTCTCTAATTCAAGTGCCAAACCCTTATCCTAAGCAAGGTTTTCCTTCAAGGATCTTCTTCAAGCTTCAAGTCTCCATCTCCAATCTTCACCAAGTTCATCTCTAAGCTAAGGTATGTGGGTTTCATCCATGGGTACCTTTCACCATGATACCCAAGCCTCCTTTTACTCAAATTGCATGGTTTAAAGTTGATTTACAAATGGTTCTTGATTATTATGAAATTCATTGCATACTATGTTAAAGCTATGTAAAGTTGTGACTGTTTAACTATGTTTTGAGCTATAAATCTTTGATGTATTGTAAGATTGGAGAAGGGGTTTTGATGCATATTGCTTGAGGGTGTTACATGGTATGGATTGTGGTTTTACAAAGGAATTTCTTGCATAATTTTATCTCTATATTTTATCATTTTATACTAGTATTCACACCCTCTAAGTGTTTGATAAAATATCCAGTTATAGTTTCTTGAGGAATTGAAGGTCCAAAGCATGAGATATGATATAATTGATTATATGATGATTAAATAACCTTATGTATATGATAAATTCTATATAAAGTGTTGCATTATACCATAGCAATCTGGGGGGACTAAGAACCCGGACAACATAGTGGGGGGTTGTACGCATAAACCTAGGGAAGGGTTGGTACTTCTACACCTAGTGATGGGGCGGCATCATCACTAACCTAGAAGGGGGTTTGTACTCATCAACCTAGTGAAGGGTTTGGACTTCTCCACCAAGGTGATGAGGCGGCATTATCACCAACCTAGTGAAGGGTTTGTACTTTTCTACCTGGGTGACAGGGCGGCAACATCACCAACCTACCAAGGGGTTTGTACTTTGGAAATCTAGCTTGGTCTCTTCTACACATATGATATCCTATATGAGCATGGGCTACTTAAGCATATTTTACTTATGCATTGATCATGCATGCTATGTTGTTATATTATGCTTATTGCCTATTATTATGCATTTTGACTATGATGGCTAATTCTTGTTGCCTTGCATCCTACATACTTAGTACATTCAAATGTACTAATGCATACTCCTGCCTACATAATATTACCATGTGGGGACTGGTGCTCAAGTTGATCATCCTCCTCTTCCACATGGCTAGATCGATACTACTTAAGCTTGTGGTGAGTCCTCCACATCATTTACCTCAAACTCCAAGTCTCTTCTCTTAACGTCAATTTAGTACTTCTAATGTCTTTGCAAAGTAGTAAAGCTTTCTTTGATAGTTTTCACTTTATTCATGGCTTGATGAACCAAGTCTAGCGTAATTAACTTTGAAGTCAAGATCACCATCTCTCAACATGTCCTCTAAATTTAGAATTGTATGTTATTCCTGACAGATACAATGGTAAGAGTCCTCTTTGAACCTAGAGCTATCTGGAAAGACTTCCAGAACTGAGTAGAGAATTGGGCTTTGCTATAAGATATGATCAACATCGGAACTCCAAGAAGTTTGCCAATTGCATAAACGTATAATCTGGCATTGTCCTATGTTTTATCAATCGTCATAACCTGAAGAAGTGGGATGATCTGGCCATCTTCTCCATTATCACTAAAATTGAGTTGTGTTGTCTGCGAGATTGCAGCAAGTCTATAATGAAGCCTATACAGATCATCCCACACTTATGCTCCAGAATCTCTATATTTTGAGCTACACCACATGGACTTTGGTGCTTAACATTTGACTTGTTTGTTATTTTAACATTTTGAAATGAAGTCTACGATGTCCCTCTTCATACCATACCACCACCAACTTTTTCATAACTCATTGTACATCTTGGTAGAACATGGATAGATGAAATATCTACAATTATTGGCCTCTACCATAATTCTACCTCGCATTCCATGTATAACAAGAACACACAATCTACTTTGGTATCTCAACACACCATCTTCTCCTTCGGTAAAAGGTATCATTTTTTGCTTGTGCACATATTCCTTCAATTATAGCAACACGAGATCTTAGTCTTGTTTTTAATTTATCTCCACCACAAGAGATGATTCAACCCTATTTTGTACAATGACATATCCCTCACTAGAGTCAACAAGATGAACTCACAAACGTGCAAGCCTATGCACCACTTCAACTAAGTCCATCTTCTCCTCCTCAAGATGAGTAGTTCTCCCCATTGATAACTTTCTATGAGAATAAAAAAAATATTAGTTTTATTGGGTGGTAGAGGATGCTCATATTATAATCTTTAAGTAACTCAAGCCGCATCCTCTGCCTTAGGTTTAGCTCTTTCTAACTGAAAACATATTGGAGGCTTTTGTGGTCACTCAATAATCCATATGCACTCCATAGAGATGATACCAAATCTTGAGAGCAAATACTGCTATTGCCAATTCAAGGCCATGAATTAGGTAATTCTCTCCTGAATCTTATGCTTCATAGAATTAGAAGTTGTAACCTTGTCTTTCTATGTCAATACACAACCCATCCTAACTCTGGATGAATTACAATAAATGATGAACAATCTATTCACTTGGGTGGAGAAAACACTAGAGCAGTAGTCAACCTGATTTTGAATTCCTAAAATCTTTTCTCACAAGCATTAGGCCATTGGATCTTAGTGTTCTTATGAGTCAGCTTAGTTAATGGGGATTACATGGATGAGAACCCTCGTATAAACTTTATATAGTAGCCAACCAAACCCAAGAAAATTCTTATATCATTCAGGGGCATGGATCTAGGCCAGTTCTTTATTACCTTAATTTTCTGCAAATTAACTTGAATGCCTTTGCAGATATGATGTTGCCTAGAAAATTTTGGGATGCAAGACGACATTAACACATTGGGAACTTAGCATATAACTCAGTATCCTTCGGTAGAATAACAATTCTAAGTGGTTGGCATGTTCTTCCTTATCTATTAAGTAGACCGATATCTCATTGATGAACATAATAACAAAAGTATCTAGATATGACTTAAATATCCAGTTCATGAGATCCATAAAAACTTCATGTGTGTTAGTCAAATCAAAAGACAAAACAAGAAACTCAAAGTGGCCATAATAAGTTTTGAAGACCATCTCTGGGATGTCACTTCCTCTTACTTTCAACTGGTGATAGCTTGATCTGAAGTCTAAATTAGAGAAACAAATGGTACGCAAAAGTTGGTCAAGCAAATCATCAATTCTTGGAAGAGGGTACTTATTCTTTATGATGACCTTATTCATGTGTTGGTGGCTGATACATATCCTAAGGGAACTAGCTTTCTTTCACATGAATAGGACAAGAGTGCCCCAAGATGAGACACTCAACCTTATGAATCCTTTACCTAGGAGATCTTTCAACTATTCTTTTCATTCTTTTAACTCGGTCAAGGCCATTCAATAAGGAAGAATAGAAATAGATTGTGTTTTAAAAAGAACGCCTATCCCAAAGTCTATCTTTCTACCGGGAGGGACTATGGGTGAATCATCAAGAAAGACCTTTGGAAACTCCTTGATGATAGGAACAGACTGAAGGGATGATACCTCTATAGTAACATCTTTAACGCAAACTATTTGGTAGATATACCCCTTGAAAATCATCTTTCTGGCTCTAAGGTAGGAAATGAGTTGACCATTAGGCACTACTGGACTACCTATATCTCTATGGTGTGATCATTAGGAAACTAAAACTTGAAACCTTAGGTTCACAATCAACTGCATAACAAGCATAAAATCAACTTATGCCTGGACTAACATCGAAGTCAACTATGTCTAACTCAACTAAATTAGGCATGGTGTCTCTGTTAAATATTAAATTATCGACCCCACGACAGGTGTAGGTACACTAAAAGGCTCAAGAAGACATTCAGGAAAGATCTTAAAAACAATAGTCATATACGAGGTCACAAAAGATATCATAAGAAAAGACACAGTGATAATATCTTGTGAATTCTTTTCATCTTGGTGACTAGCCACAACATACAAACAGTTTGAATCGCTGCCTATCCTCGAAGTAGTATCTCTCTGTGCTGCTCTAGCTCATTCAAGATTTTATGTTTATGGGTGCTCACTTATATAATATCAAGTAGCTACAAATCATGTTACGAGTCTGCTTAAAAAACCACCTGATAATTACTAGGATAGTAATTAAGCAACCGACTAATTAGAAACTTGTTTGTTTGCCACAATGTGTGTGTGTCTACTGTTATAGTTTTAAAATTAGTATATTTTAATTAAATTAATCATAAAAACTGAAATTACAAAATTTTGACAAAAATACCATTATAAATGTCAATATTAAAAAAAAGAAAAACGTAAAACCATAATCTTATTGTTCAATAAGGAATTTTACTTTAATTTAAAAATTAGAATATTAACAACTAGAATAAATTAAAAAAAATAGATAATATGAAAAATTACATGAAATCACATGGAGAATTTAAGGTTGAGAATGAGAAGAAAATGAAATATAAATAATCATTTTTTAAAGTTAGAGTAACATAAATAAAAATAAATCAAAATAAACAATAAAAATAGAAATAAAAGGAAGAAAAGAATTTTACAAAGTTTCATGTAATTACATAATATAATTACATCAATTTCATATCCTTCTTGGGAATGAGGAGTGTAATTACACCAAATTCACCTCTTGTCAAGCAATTACTAGGTCTAACAAAAAAATCAAAGAGTGAAGTTACACCCAATCACACTAAATTTCAATTACACTATGACTTTCCTAACAGGCCCATATTATATTTGTACAATTATTTAAATATGGCAGTTTTAAAAAGTTACAAGTAATATTTACCACTAAAAGATTTACTCTTCTGAAAAAGAAAATGAACCAATTTGAAGGATATTTTAGCTGATGACAAAACATTATCAAAAATATACAAGAGAAGTGATTGAACATGATTTTTTTAATTCTCTTTCTCTGTCACACGAAATAAGTAAAGAGAATTAAAAAGTAATCTTTAGTTGAAGAAAAAAGGTGAAAAGGAAAAGGAGACCAAAGGGAAGAAGAAATTGTAAATATACAAAAATAATTTCCCAGCACAAGTATTGAACCATGCACTGTGTGGACAAATCAACTTTTATTTTAATGTCCAAACCAATGCACCCACAAGCCTCTTTTTCGGCATCGGGTGCTTCTGATTTAATATATCAATATTTTGAGATATTTATATATAAATATATAGAGTTTAGGTTGGAGTCAATGGGTGCTCAAGCACCCAATACCTTGTACATGGGTCCGCCCCTGCTCTAGGTTGTGGTATTGTAGACGAAGATCGAGACTTGTTACCCCCATCACCTTGTTTCTACATCGAACACTTTTTGTGGAGATGGCCCATCTAACCACTCGTGTTGCAACTACTGTTTCCATCTCAACACTCTCCCAGATGAAGCTTATCGCACTTACCTTAAGGTGGCTTTCCATTAGAGCCTACTCCCTTGAGATTAAGAACCTTGAGACTTGAAGTTTCTATTACTATGCAACCTTTAATCATAGCGCTTATTGGGCATTGGTGTACATGTAGATGATGGTGCATACCTAAACGACCTCTTCTAAAAGAAATACTTGTTACCCTTCACTTATTTCTGATCAGGCTAATGTATATTTAACTTGATCTTCATGCTAAAGTGCTCCTCTCTATACATCTTCTTGTCGACCTCTACTACTTAGGCATACACCATAAGTATGGAAATATCCATATTAGATATCAAAACTGATGTCTTGTACTCCTTCTTCACATGCTTGCTCGACCCAAAGACAAACTTCCTCTTCTTAGATCTCTTATTTGAGACTATCTGTAGAGGATTTCTAGACAATTAAAAGAATTTGAGGGTGTACTCCTTCATTGATAACCCCTCGCATTTCATATACACAAAATCGTCCACCTTTGCTTCCCTAATTAGCTCCCTAAGAAAGAAGTGATCAAGAAATGCACTCTCAGACTTATCCAAAATAGGACGCTCTACACCTTGCCATGACTCTTTGTTTGCAACATCCTTGAGCTAATAGAATAGAAGGTCAACTCGCTCAATCTTTGTAGTATCCATCGCTTTTATGATCGTCCATATCTTGTCAATCTAGGGTCGTTCTCAACCTTGGACCTTGTGAAGACTAATGTCTTTATTCTCAAGAAGTCTCTAATCTTTGTAGAAGTAGATAGATTTAGGAGCAAGAGCAGGGGACTAGAGTACTCTAATGCCCAGTTTGGGCAGCCACTCATTGAGTGAGCATGAAAATAGCCCCTCTGTACTCCGCCTAAGAAGTAGAAGCAAGCTAAGTAACAGGTGCCTAAGGATCTTCCTGAGCTCCACTGCCCTTCCCAGGTTCAACTACGCTATTCTTGATCCTTCTAAGCCTTTTGTAAGTAAAAGGCATATTAGCGGGTCGAACCTCAGCATCGGTAGAACTCCTTTGGCAGGTGGTTCATTTTGGTGGCATGATCTGAAAATGTATAAATGCACGACTTCGAAGGAAAATTTTTATAGAGTTTAACTCTATTATACAAATGTAGGATATGAAAGAAATGAAACAATTGTTAATATCTTGTTGCATCCCAATTATAGATGTGGCATGCTTCATGCTAACAAAAAGGACTTTATTAGGCATGGATTTATAGACAACCAAGTATTCTTGAAATACTTGATCAATTACTAAGTTTGTCATGCTCTAAGTGTATATCCTAGGCATATCCATCACTCGAAAATAATTGCCTGTTCTGACGAATCCATCACATGGATAACTCAGTCCATGGTAGTCTCAACTCAAAATAGACTAACTGAGAAAAGTACTCAAAATAACTAAAAAAAATATTAACAATAGTTTAAAGATACTGAATATAAGGATATAAATTCAATGTCATCAACTCAATAAGAAAATCTTAATTGTATTGTAGACTCTAAATGAAACGTCTGAATCCAACTGACTTTATCTATAAAGCATGTAATACTCATAAGCAGGTGCTGAGATAAACTCGTGGCTATCTCAAAGAAACTACTAAAAAAAAGAAAGCAAACTAAAATAAAAAGACCCATCCAAAAGAAAGGAGGTCTCACCATTATTAGAAAAGAATAGAATTGCAAAAGAACACTTGCTGATGATCTCTAACACTGTATCTGCATCATAAATTGATGAAAATTAAATGACATCAATACATGAAATATATAATATATAGTCTGGAAGAAAACATGCTTAGAATAACTCAACACATGAATACTCAACTTGAAATGATACATGCAAGGTTATGAATAAAATAATATTTTACAAGAGATACTCATGTAGATGTGATTTTAAAGAAAGGGGGAGTGTTGACTGATTCTTCAATAATGTGTAGTCTTGTTATGGTCCTATTTTTTTAACTATTAAGTGCAACTAAGTTTTACTAAGTCAATTTATGTATTTACTGTGTTAGTGGGAACGTTGTTAGCAGTGTTTTACCACAGTTGAACTACTTTCCTTTAGTTTCTATTTTTTAGGTTTAGTTGTTGAGTTGTAAGCTTATAATAATGCACTAGGTATTTTGATGTTTGCGAAGTTGAATTGACAATTTGAAAAAACTTGTACAAGTCTTTACTTTTCAATGCTTTGTCTACTTTTTCACTTTTTTTCTTCTAATAATCTGTATTATCAGAGCAATTGTAGATAGTCATTTTCCAACACTAGCACTATTCAAGTAAGCAAATATGGTCCCTCTTTTTTCCATATTAGCGAGCTCCATTTCTAGAAAAAGGTTGGCATTCAAGATCAACTACTTCATCTACAACTACACCTTCGACTAATCCCTTTACAGAAATCTGCTTGGTTCCACCCTCTGAGTCCAGTACCTCATTTGTTGTGATCACAAGAATAGTTGGGAGTGGGATAAGAAGTTCAGTTAAGCTAGAAAAAAAATGATGTTGGTGAGGCTCCTCGAAAGGAGACAAGTAATTTGTATAAGGAAGGTGGCAGGGAACCTGATCAAATTTCTAACCTGTCAGAAGGTAATGTTGATGAATCTAATATTGTCAAGGAGAAAGTTAAAACTCCTAATGAACACGACATACCTGAATCTGCTAAAGTGAAGGTTGCAGATGATGAGCAAATCCAGGTTGAAACCAAGGAAGCCATAGTAGTTGAGAAGGGTAAAAATAACAGCAAGAAGGATGTGGAAGTTGAGAAAACAAAGAATGGAGAACAAAATAATGCTGGTGGTGAGAAAAGTGAGAAGGGTGAAAATGACAATAAGAAGGATGTGGAAGTCGAGAAAACAAAGAATGACGAATAAAATGATGTTGGTGGTGAGGAAAGTGAGAAGGGTACGGAGACTGCCTATTTTAGCTTATTCCAACAACTCTCAAGTAGCCAAAATGCTTTCACAGGATTTGTGGGGATTCGGTTCTCTAGCACTCCGTTCTCATTTGGAGGTATTTCCAAAAATTGATCTTCTGTTGGATTTAGTACTAAATTTGGTGTTGCTTCTCTCTGGAGCAAAAAGTAACCAGTCACCTTTTTGACTTAATCTTCCCACTAATGGAAATACTTCTCTATTTGGGAACTCAGGGCCATCCATTGTATATAAATGTGAGGGTAGTGGATTTCCTTCCAAAGAAGAGGTCACTGTTGAAACAGGGGAGGAACATGGAAAACTCGTATTCACTGTTGATTCTGTGCTTTTTGAATATCTTGATGGATGATGGAAAGAGTGTGGAAAGGGAGAATTAAAGGTCAATGTTTCTAGGAAAAGGTAGACTTGTTATGAGAACAAACAGAAGTTACATATTGATCTTGAATGCCAGACTTTTCTAGAAATGAAGCTCACTAATATGGACAAAAGAGGGATAACATCTTCTTGCTTGTATAGTGCTGTTGTCAGAAAAGGACTTTCTACAATTTCTCTGATACCATAGATTATTGGAAGAGAGAAGAGTAAAGAGTAGACAAAGTGCTGAAAAGAGAAGACTCGTATAAGTTTCTTTAACTTCTCAATTCAACTGCATAAAAATCATAAGACCTAGTGCCATTTTATAGGCTTACAACTTAATAACTAAGCCTAAAAAATAGGAACTAAAGGAAAGTGGTTCGGCAGTGGTAAAACACTTCTAATAACGTGCCCACTAAAATAAGTAAAACTTAGTTGCACTTAATACTAAAAAATAAGACCATACCAGACTGCAAAATATTGAAGAATCAGTCAATAGTAGATGAAACTCAGTAAAGTGATATTATTTACATTGGGAAGTTTCTCTAAGTAACAACCATCACCTATTATCTAAAGATTATACTATGAGTATGCTTCCATTGCACGATAGCCCCATATATTTCCAGGTGCAAGGACTCGGACGTTGTATGACCTCATTGGAGCTTGAAATCTTGGTTTCCAAAAGTTTTGGACGAAGTTGATGATCCATGGGATCTCTCACAGTCTATGTGAGTTAACACGGGCCTATGTGAGTATGCATGAGGTGACCCTTGGCCTTATGAAGAGTATTTGGCCTTAAACGTGGAATTTTAAACTAAGGCACACGACACATGGACCTCTCATACTCAGTGTAACAACTCATGGACCATGTGGTAGGCCGTGTGGTGCCTTTGGCTTGAAATCCCACATGTTTTGGAACTAAGTAATGTGACACGACTAGTGGTACGGTCCGCGTGGAGAGGTACGGACTGTATACCCCTCCTTCTGGCTTTAAGAATGAAATTTTTCTATGTATGGAACCACCATCTCGTAACTTCATCGTGAAAATTATCTAAAGAGAGGGGTATGGGCAGTGTCACGGCCCATGTGACACTACATGGCCTGTGTAGCCTCCCATGATGGTGATTACGTTGAAAATTTCTAAGTGTGGAATTTTCATTTCTGACCTTCATCAAGAAAATTTTTTCTAAATATTGGTTCACGGACAAGTATACGGTTCATGTAGTGCCTCACAGACTGTATGCTCCTTCCTTGAGACAAAAATATTCAATTTTCCAACTCATTTCATTAATGGTGTTTTCGTAAATACGATGGTGTTTTTTGACTTCCTGTGCTGCCTATAGACTTTCTAATGACCTAAATTTTATTCATATCATTCAAATTCATTTCTCATATTTGAAAATTCCTTTAAGTCTCACTCGAAGGACTCTAGTGGGAATTAAGCTTGGGGATCAAGGAAGGACTCATTTTTCTTCGAATTCCTTCTTAAATCTTTATCATTAGCTAAGGTAGGTGGGTTGTGATCATTGGTTCCTTTCAACCATGTAGATCAAACTCTTTTGAAGTGATTTTCATCACACACACACACATGCACGCAT
>JAABOM020089827.1:0-29013 GCA_011800125.2 Solanum clarkiae | reverse complement strand
GGAGTAAACTAATGCGTGGTCAGAACTAGTATTGTAGACACCGTGGCCCCAACGGCCTAGCTTTAAGTATCTCCTATTTAAGTTGTTAAAAACAATATATCTCCTTAGAAGCATGCCAAATCTAGACATCACTTATAATATATATGCAAGACACTTAGTTATAGATTGGTTCTCCCGGTCCTTATCGGTATCGGGTGCCAGTCCGTCCTAAACAGATTTTGGGGCGTGACACATTCCTTATCCACCTCTTCACGACTAGATTTTATTTGTGGAAGTTTGCTTAAGGTGAGTGATGTTAATGCTCCAACAGTAAAGTGGCTGCAGTCAAATATAAACCTAACCAATAGTTAGGGTCGAATCCACAAGGAACACAGGGCTTAGCTGTGTTGATCCACTAACAATCATTTCAAGCACCAGTTACTATATTCTCTAAAATGGGGGGAGGGGTTATGATTCAAAATGAGGAATTAAAATAAACACTAAGCTATTTATGCAAGAAGACAATCAAATTGAGGGACAACTTGGGAATTGTATTTTCCATGATTCGTTGACTCAATTACCCTAGACAACATGACTCTAATTAGAAATTCGCATAAAGGACAGTAACATAGGTTCTTCCACCCCTCTTGTGAAGGTAAAAGTCGATATCACCATGACGCTTAGTCGACAACCATGGTGTGCCAACTAACCATCACCCATCATGCCAGTCAACCTCCACTTGGTCAGGCTTGGTTAATTAGATGAGAATACATCAATCGGATGCTGTCATCCACTTTCCTTTCCTATTCATCACTACCTTGGTCAGGATCATGATAGCAGGCAGGGTTTGGTGTTGGCCATCACCAAACACTAATCAAAGCAAAGGGAAATAAACAATACATGCAAAAACCCTATTAAAGAAATGTACAAAGTCTAGGTTATTTCAAGTCAACTACTCATGGCTCCCACAACCCCAAGTTGTGGGTGCTTAACTACTCAGGGCTAAAGCAAAATCAACAACCGCGAATGTGAGAGACATAGTGGAGAGATTACCCAAAACAATGAAGAACAAAGACATCTTCAAGTTGAAAACCACAAGCTTGGATTAATGGAAAATAAGTATAGTGTGATTTTTCAATCCGCCACAGTGGGTCTTCAAATAAAAAATGAAAATCTACATTACACCCTAGAAATCTTCTTAGAATATTCAATAGAGAATATTCGAAGTTGTGGAATTTGAAAATTTTCAAAGTCTCAAGCTAAAACCCTAACATTAACTATTTATACTATTTACAAAAACACCCTACAATTAAACAGAAAATACACCTGGAAGAAATTTCATCTCGCAGATACGACTAATAAAGTGAACTATGTGTCATAATAGGGCTTTTGTAGTTAGCACTTGACATTTTGGACTTGACTACTATGACCCATTTCTACGAGTTGTGTTGTGGTCTACGACTTGTAGTGTCTTCTCGTAGTCCAAAGTTGCAGTTCATTGTCCAAACTTTTGGCACACTATTTCTTGTTAGGAGAGCACATCCAACGAGTCATCGTGAGAATTATGACACGAAGGTTAGCCTCATATGGATAACCTTCACTTTGCAATTTCTTAATTTTGCTCACTTTTTCATACTACGAGGGCATCCTACGACTTGTAGATGAGCTATGACTTGTAAGGTGGCTTATATGTCCTGTGCTTCAGCAAAATCTGCAATTTTCTCCCAAAATCATACCAACCTGTATTTTCTACAATAACAACACAAAAACACATAAAAACCATAAAAAGATGCACTAAGAACTTGGAAAATCCCTTGTTTTAGGCATCAACAGTGTTGTATTTTAACAGCACATGAACACCCTCAACTTAGAGCTGTTGCTTATGCTCGAGCGATGACTCGATCTAAGTAGACAATGAAAAAACACATAGAAATTGTTCTAATGGAATGTACATTGCTTAACTCCAATTCAGGTACCCAACTCACATTTTCAAAGACTTATTGCAAAGGTACCAAGCAAACCAAAACACAATGATGTATCTGGCAATTCAACTATAACAAGTGAAGGACTATCAACAATTCACAATCACTGAATAAGGCATATGTCAGTCATGCAATGCAAATGCCTTCATAGAAAAGAAGTCCCTATATTTCACTCAAAAAGCAATCAAAGTTCAGGGACTGTGCATGCATTCTCACTCTCACAAAAGAAATTCATGCATGATAACTAACACCATAGGCTTGCCCATATGCTCAAACTCTGGACTGTTGATTCGTTGAACTAGGATCACTTTAGGACTTAATGAGCTTGCAACGTAAGTTCATGGGGCTCTGGTATGAAATTTTAGGCAAGTAGTGACTAAAAGCTATCATTGGACCACGTTTTTCAACACTTTTACCTCCAAAACTCAACCATTGTCATTATATCCTCTCTCATTCTTCCTTTTCAAGCTTTTTCGGGTGCTTTCTTTTTTCATTTTCAAATGTGCCTTATTTTTGGACTCATTTTGCTATTCTTTTCAAACAAAGGCACTTTTATTTTCTTTTTCTCCAACCCTAGGCACATGATTTTTCTATTCATTCTGTCTTTCCATACTAACCACCTCATTTTCATTACATTACCCCAATAAAGGCTCACCCTCAACTTACGTTTTTAGCCTGAGGTGAAGCACACAATATCTATTCCCTAAAATTGGGCCACTACTTGTAGCCACTTTCAACTTAGGATTCAAGCTTCAATCAAGGTTCACATGTTCAAGGATAGACCAGGGCCAATATGAAGGAGTTTCACAAAATAAGGGTTGGGTAGCTAGGTTTCAAGAAAGAACAGATACATGAAAAACTCAAACTTTTGGAATAAACGATTAACTACTACATTTGGCAGGTAATTTAGGCAAAAGTGGACTCACTAAAAGAAAAATGGGCTCCGATCCTTCCCCAATAAATCACATCTCCAATCCAATCTTAGAGTAATAAGGCAAGTTCTGAGTCGGTACACAATGCAAGAATATGACAAAATAAGCTCACACACACGACATCATATACACAATTAACATAGACTCACAGAGCATGCTTCAAGCATCAACTTGCCTTCTTTTTATTAGAAAAAACGCAAATAATCATATGCAAGGTTGAAATAGTAACCAATAATCCCAAAGATTTTGAGGGTACCCAATTTTCAAAACATTCATAAGCGATTTCAAGATTATATATATGCCAAAAAATAGTAATTACTATACATCTACAAATTATCTACACTACCTAAATATGCTGGTTTAACAGAAATTTAAAACATCCAAAAAAAAAAAAGAAATGCGGCAAGAAAACCTTGGGATAAAAAATAGGGCAAGTTAAGGAGGCAAGGCTACTCAGACTTCACCCTAATCCATAACTTCCCACACCTCACCGAAAGAAAATACTTTGTCCTCAAAGTAAACATATATATGTAAGAAATAAGGGAAACAAGGGGCATATCTTGGGTTGCTTCCCAAGAAGCACTTGATTTATTGTCGTGGAAAGATGATATGAGCTTCGGTATTCATGCTTCCTCAGGTTCCAATCCTCAACTATCTTAATTTCCTCCACCCATGTAGAGCTTGATTCTTTGACTATTGACCTTGAAGATCTTTCCATCCCTATTTTCTAGCTCGATAGCACCATGACTAAAGACACGTACTACTTGGAAAGGCCCTATCCACTTAAATATGAGTTTCCCAAGAAATTAATTCAATCAAGAGTTATAAAGTAACACCATGTCCCTTGGTGCAAATTGGCGGTTCTCAATTTTGCGGTCATGATGAATCTTCATTCTTTGTTTGTATAATGCAGAACTCTCATACGCTCTCAATATGAACTTATCTAGCTCATTAATCTGCATTAGACTAGATGTTGCCGATGCATTCCAATCTAGGTTCAGCTTCTTTAATGACCACATTGCTTTATGCTCCAGTTCAACTAGTAAGTAAGAAGCCTTTCAAAATAGCAGTTAGTAGGGAGACATACAAATTGGTGTTTTGAAGGCAGTGCAATAAGCCCACAATGCATCATCCAACTTTCAGGACCAATCAGTGCAATTCACATTCACGTTGTAAATAATATTTGTTTTATCTCTCTATTCGATACTTCTACTAGCCCACTAGTTTTGGGATGATAAGGCATTACCACACAATTCTACACCATACTTCTCAAGGAGTGCTTTGAATAACCTGTTGCAAAAATGAGAGCCTCCATCACTTGATAATTGATCTAGGTGTTCCAAACATCGAAAAAATATTTCTTCGAAGAAAACCTGTGACACTCTTGCCCTTATTGTTTGGTAGGGTTATGGCTTCTACCCATTTAGAGACATAATCTATAGAACCTAGAATATACTTATTCCCATAAGAGCAAACAAAGGGTCCCATGAAATCAATTCCCCATACATCAAACAACTCGATCAAATGGGGTTAACAGGGAGTTCTTGCCTCTGTGAGACTCCACCCTCTCTTTGAATATGTCACAGGACTTGACATAATTATGAGCATCTTGATGTATAGAAGGCCAATAATATCTACATTGTAATACCTTATAAGCTGTACGAGCGTCACTGTGATAGCCACCAACTAATGAGGAGTGGTAAGCTTTAAGAATGTTCATCATCTCCACTTCCAGAACACATCTACGAATGATCCCATCAGCACATACCCAAAACAAGTATGGCTCATCCCAAAAGAATTTTTTCACATCGTGCATGAACCTGCGATGTTGATGGGTATTTAGATCATGAAGTACAATATCACTTACTAGATAATTTGCATAGTTAGCGACCCAAGGAATAAGATCATGTGAAGCCCCCAATACCTTTTTATCAGGAAAGGAATCATCAATATCAAGACCATCATAAAACTGCACCATGGCTCCATCCTTTAATCTGGAAATTTTATCGACAACTTGATTCTCTGACCCCTTTCCATCAATCACATCAAAATTAAATTTTTACAGTAGAAGCACCCATCTAGTCAATCTTGGCTTTGCATCTTTCTTGGCCATGAAATACTTGAGTGCAGCATGGTTCGTGTGTACTATCACTTTGGATCCCTGAAAGTATGATATAAATTTCTCAAATGCAATGATCAGTGCAAGTAACTCCTATTTAGTGACCGTATCATTTTTCAGGGCCACATTTAGTGCTTTGCTCACATAGTATATAGGATGTAGGATTTTCTCCTTACGCTGTCCTAGCACCATACCTCGTGCAGCCCCACTAGCATCACAAATTAATTCAAATGCTTTGACCGATCAGGAGCCACAATGTTAGGTGCTGAAGTCAACCTTCTCTTCAATTCTTCGAAAGCTTGCATACATGAATCATTAAAAAAATTTGGTATCTTTTTCCAACAATTTTCACAAAGGATGCAAAATATTTGAGTAATCTATTATGAAGTGTCGGTAAAACCCGGCATTGCCGAAGAAGCGCCCAACACCTTTTACTGAGATCCATGGTGGAAGTTTCTCAATCACCTCAATTTTTGCTTTATCAACCTCAATGCTTTTACCCGAAATTTTATGGCCCATCACAAAACCTTACTTAAATATGAAATGACATTTCTCCTAATTCAACACCAGGTGACTTTTGACATATCTCTACAAGACATCATGCAAATGTGATAGACAATCTTCAAAGGATTGACCCATTACACTAAAATCATCCATGAACACCTCAATAGTACTCTCCACCATGTCCGAGAAAATAGACATCATGCATCTCTGAAATGTGGCTGGAGCATTACACAGTCCAAATGACATTCTTTTGAATGAAAATGTACCATAAGGGCATGTGAATGTGGTTTTCTCTTGGTCCTCTAGCGCAATGACAATTTGATTATACCCTGAATATCCATCAATTGAATAGTACCAACCCTTTTCTGCAAGTCTATCAAGCATCTGATCCACGAATGCCATAAGAAAGTGGTCTTTGTTAGCAAAGGCACTAAGTTTCCTTAAATCCATACACACTCTTCATCCGATAGCTGGTTTCATGGGAATCAACTTATTTTTGGCATTCGACACTACTATGATACCCCCTTCTTTGGAACCCACTGAACAGGGCTCACCTATTAACTGTCTGCAATAGGGTAGATTACCTCTGTATCCAACCACTTAGTGATTTCCTTTTTAACCACTTTTTGTATTGGAGGATTTAACCGTCACTGGTGCTCAATGCTGGGATTATAGTCCTTAACTAGTTGAATCTTCTGAATGCATATACTAGGAGGGATGCCAATGATATCTTCAATAGTCCACCCAATAGCTCTTTTGAATTTTTTTAGTACTGCTACCAGGTCCTCTCCCTAAAGTTCACTCAAAGCAGCAACAATGATGACCGATAATGTATCATTCTCGACCAAAAATATGTATTTCAAATGTGACGGGATTGCTTTCAGTTCCAACTTCCGTGGGATCTCTATGGAAGGATTTATGGGTGGAGATTTCCTGTTCTGCAGATCTAGTTCTAATTGCCTGATGTCTCGGCCCAAATGATACCCTAAGAGCATTCACTGTCTCCTCATAATTCAGGAGACCGTCACCATCAAAATTCATCAATACGGCCTCCAAAGTATCAACTCTAAGATGTAGCTTGACTAGAATTTCTGACTCATCATCAACAGCAGTTTCAATCACCAAGATTACCCTCAAATCATAGTCTTTACTACCTTTTTGATAGACTTGAAACACCACTGCTTCTTCACCAAACCTGAATATGCGCATTCCTCTCTCCATATCAACCATAGTGAGACCTATGGCTAGGAAAATCCTTCTCAAAATGATAGGAACCGCAAAATCAACTTC
This sequence comes from Solanum clarkiae, assembly GCA_011800125.2. Taxonomy (NCBI): domain Eukaryota; kingdom Viridiplantae; phylum Streptophyta; class Magnoliopsida; order Solanales; family Solanaceae; genus Solanum; species Solanum clarkiae. The sequence goes on along the minus strand of JAABOM020089827.1, from coordinate 22,207 downwards.
ACAGTCAAGAATTAAAAAATCTGCAGGAAATATAAATTTGTCTACCTTTACCAATACATTATAAAGTATGCCCACAGATTTCTTGATTGTTTTGTGTGCAATTAGTAACCGCATCTTTATAGGAATAGGAGTATCTAATCCAAGCTTTTTGAAGATGGCAAGTGGCATCAAATTTATACTAGCCCAAAATCACAAAGTGCTTTGGAAAATGCCAATTTCCCAACTGTGCATGGTGTGGTGAAAGTGCCTGGGTCTTTGCATTTTTGGACCAGTGACTTGGTAGTGATGGCACTACAATGTTGAAACTTCTGTTAAAGGCATTGACTAATCATCTTTTTCTTCTTCACCAGATATTTCATGCACCTTGCATAGCCCGACATCTTAGGTAGGCCATTTGTGTCATTCATCTTAGCTTTTTTTTTTCATCCTTCTTCTTACATCATTTATCCATAACTACTGACCTTGGAGGCTCTATGGTGCTTTTACAACTTCTAGTCGTGACCTCCATGCAATGCCCATCAATTTTTGGATTTTGAATCGTATTGCTTGGTGAAGTGCCTTTTTGGTGTTGGTTCAATTTAGAATTAACTTGGCCAAATTGTTGCTCTAATTGTTTAATGGCCATGGAATGAGACTCTATCTTTTCGTTTATGCTTAAAATATCCGATTTCGTTACTTTTAAGGTCAAATCTTGATGGCCAGCCCTCTTCAACAACTTGTCAAACATCTTCTCAATCCTATACTTACTTGATCGGTCATCATGGTTGTGGGCGGCAAATTAGGACCATTTCTATAGCCATCTCTTCTAGCCCATTCGGCATCCAGCACTCTCTCCCTTTCATAATAACCATATCGGTTGTCTCTACATGCACCATCATGCTTGTAGTTCAGACCTTGATTTTTGGATCCTTGCCTCCAATAGTCCATGTTAGACCCTCGGGGGTTGGTTCAGAAACTCGCAGATTGGTTACTCACAAAGCAATCATCTTCATCAAAGAATGGTTCATCATACAAGGGTTCCTTAGGAGGTTGGTGTGTCACTGCTTTAACACTCGATTGATTTTGATTTAAGACGAAGTCCATGCTTGTGCGAAGTTGGGCAAGTTGTTGCATGATCTCCTCATTGATTTTAGCTTGCTTATTGTTGGTGTTTACTACACAAGAAGTCTTCATAGTACCTCTTTATCTTTGACCTCATGCTCTATTAGTTTTAACCACTTGCTCTATCCTTTCGGCGATCAATGGAAAAAGGTTGATCAAGAAACATGCTTCCCATGATTGTGTCAGCACAAGCTCGATAATTCTTGTCAAGCCCCCGATAGAAAATCTAAAACAAGGCATCATCAACAATCTTATGATCAGGAACCATTAGCAAATAGTTGGTGAACCTCTCCCATGTGGTACTAATAGAGTCACCAGGCAATAGCTCAAAACTGTTTATTTGGTCTTTAAGCTTAATCTTCTTTGACCTTGGAAAGTACCTTTCTAGAAAAACTCTTTGAAGCTCTGCCCAGCTTGTTATTTTACATTAGGAAAGCTCAGACAACCTCAAAGTTGGCTTACTAGTTAGTGACAATGGGAACACTTGCAAACCAACTGCATCGAAAGAAAGATTTTGTGTCCCCATGATACTTTTGCAGATGAAGATGACATTATGAAGGTCACAATGGGGATCCTCCGAAGGTAACCTTGTGAACAAACATGGTTCAAGGAGCATTAGAAGTAATCCACTCGACACTGTGAACTTAGTGTTAGTTGGTAATGGTGGCAACACTATAGCACCAGTAACATCCATGGCCATAGGGTTCTAGCGATATTGATTCCAACTATAAGCGTTTTCATTGAAATCCCTAAGTTGTGGCCTATTATCCCTTGGTGGTGGATTCTACTCTCTTCAAATATCATGATCATTCATATTCATTTCTTCCTCAACCGCGATATCCTCATTCACATGATTCATTCTTCTAGTGATTCGATAGGTCTCCAAGTTGATTGGAGCTAAAGGGATTGCCCTGACTCCTTGTATTGGGCATATAACCTACTACACCCTGCAAATAAGACTAAAAAATAAAAACATAAATGAAAGTAAAATACAACAAAATAGAGAAATTAACACTTGAATTAACCAATAGTGAAATCAAGTCTAGAACCTAGCCGTATTCCCCAGCAATGACGACATAATTTTTGATGTTCACGGTACAATAGTAAAGCGGTCACAGTTAAGTATAAATCTAACCAGAGATTAGGGCAGAATCCACAGGGAATACAGGGCTTTACTAAATTGATCCACTAAAAATCATTTCAAGCATTGATTACTATATTTTCTGAAATGGGGGTGGGGGCGGGTTGTGATTCAAAATGAAGAATAAAAATAAACACTACGCTATTTATGCAAGAAGACAATCAAATTGAGGGACAACTTGGGAATTACATTCCTCATGATTGGTTGACTCAATTACCCTAGACAACATGACTCTAATTAGGAATTCACATACATGATGGTAACTTAGGTTCTTCCAACCATTTTGTGAAGGTGAAGGTCGAATTTTACCATGGCGTTTGGTCGACAACAATGTTGTGTCAACTAACCGTTACCCATTATCCTAGTCAACCACCCGTTGGTCAGTTCTGGTTGATTAGATGATAACATATTAACCAAATTCTATCATCTACTTCCCTTCACCTATTCGTAACTACCTTGGTCGAGATAGTGATAGTAGGCGGGTTTTGATGTTGGCAACCACCAAAAAACAATCAAAGTGAAGGAAAATAAACAATAAATGCAAAAACCCTATCAAAGAAATGCACAAAGTCTATGTTATTTCAAGTCAACTACTTTTGGTTCCCATAACCCCAAGTTGTGAGTGCTTAGCTACTCATGACTAAGGCAAAATCAACAAAAATGAATGTGAGAGACATAGTTGAGAGATTACCTAAAACAATGAAGAACAAAGACACCTTCAAGTTGAAAACTACAAGCTTGTATTAATGGAAAATGAGTACAATGTGAATTTTCAATCCCCTAAAGTTGGTCATCAAATAAAAAATGAAAATCTACACTAAACCTTAGAAATCATCTTAGAATATTCAAGAGAGAATATTCAAATTCGTGAAATATGAAAATGTTCAAAGTCTCAAGCTAAACCCCAAACATTAACTATTTATACTATTTACAGAAACACCCTAAGTATTAAATAGAAAATACAGCTGGCAGCAATTATATCTCGCAGATATGACTCGTAGGGTGACATACGATGTCACGACCTAAGCCTAGGGCCTAGATTTGACCAGCGAAGAAGAAACCCGGAGGAATCCCAAACAAGCCTTGTAGCATATTATTACACATCCTTGGTCACAGAAACAATAGAATACAACAAGAAATATTAAATTGGGACAACCGCGCTTAAGGGAACACTTTCATATCATAAACAACAAGAGCCAATAGAGTTAAAGCTCATTCCATAAATACATAATATGGCCAACCACACCTTTACTACACAGATAAGAGCGGGGGCCATGGCAAAGAAATCGGGCTCATCATCATAGACAATACATAAGTCAAGGAGAGAAAGTCTTAACACATAGCAAGAGATCATAAGTAACGTCCAGGGAATGGAGGACTCACCAACGAATTTGATAGAAGTCGTACTAGCCACGTGGAGGAGGAGATGATCAAGAAATACACCGGTTCTTAGATGGTGACATCATGTAGGCATAGAGTATGCATTAGTACATTTGAATGTACTAAGTTTGTAGGATGTAATGCAACAATAGATAGGCATCATAAGCAAAATACATAATCATAAGCAATGAATAATATACTAGCAATATGACATGTATGAATGATGATTGAAGTAAAACCATGCTTATATAAAGCATACTACAAGTATAAGAAGTGACCATTATAGTGCAAGACAAGGCCCACCACCCCCTTGGATAGGCGCATGAGGTGCGAACCCTTTCACGAGGTTGATGGAGTAAAAACCCCCCATCGACGTTGATGGACTACAAGATCCCCATCAAGGTTGACAGAGTACAAGTCTCCCATCAAAGTTGATGGGTACCAACTCCCAACAAGGTTACTCGGGCCTACCACCCCCCGAGCTAGGCGACCCAGGTACCAAGTCCTCAATAAATTACTCGAGGTTACCACCCCCCGAGCTAGGCTTGGTCATCCCCAACACTGTATAGAGACAATATCATATATATACACTCCTTCCATCATCATAAAAAAAATATTCCTTTTCATCATCATATAGTCATTCAACTCATAAGACATATATTGGACCTTCAATTCCTCAAGAATCTATATCCGGACATTTTATCAAACACTTAGAGGGTGTGTAATGCTAGTGTAAAACCATGTAATTCAAGAGTGAAATCATACTAGAAAAATCAGTGCAAACTCATCAATAGATACTTGGTAACACCCTCAAACAATATACATCAAGACCCTTCATCGTTTACCAGAATAGGGCTTAGATTCATAACTCCAAATATAGTATAATAGTCACAATTTCATAAATTCCAACATATTGTGCAGTAAATATCATAATAAATTAGACCCATGAATAAATCAACTCTGAATCATGCAATTTTGACTAAAGGGAGCTTGGGTATCATGGGTGAAAGGAACCCATGAAAGAAACACATATACCTTAGCTTTGGGGATGAACTTGATGATGATTGGAGATGGAGACTAGAAGCTTGAGAGGAAATCCTTAGATCCGGAGAGGGTTTAGAGACTTGAGTTTAGGAGGAAAATATTTGGCTAACTGTTTGAATAAATACTGGAGAATGTTTAGAGTGATATGATGGTGAAAAATGGCTAAGTATAGGTATTTTCACATTTGAGAATACTTAGGCCCATGACTTAAAAGTCTTGGACTGAAGTCAGAACTGAACTAAAAAATGCACTAGTGCGCACCTTGGCGCGTTGTCCTAGGGGCGCGAAAAGCTCTCCGTAAGTCATTATTTGGAAAATCGAAATTCCTAATCGATCACTATTAAATTGGTGTTAGACCCATTTTTCACTCAAAATGACCCCCAGAAAAAGAATATAAAGTCAGATTTTTGATATCACGCATGAATTTTGAGATATATGGAAATTAAAATACTGGACACTTTCGAGGCACATTTTTGGGTACTTTTTGGGGTCGTTACAATATCTCCCCCCATAGAACATTCGTCCCCAAATGTCAAAGAGATGTATATGAGAGACAGAAATATGACAATTTCAGCCCACATCAAAAAGCAACAATGCACTTAAACATCCTTTCAAAATCTCATCATAAGTGTAAAGTCATCATGAACTTAATCAATTGAAACATAAACATATGCAATGACATGAGGGCTAAACTTAAGACTTGAGATCATATAAAGGACTTAGATCAATACCTTAGGCTTGAGGGAGTGTAAAAGGTAAGGATATCTCTCTAGCATGTCCGCTTCAGCCTCCCAAGTCGCATTTTCAACTTGTTGATTCCTCCAAAGGACCTTTACAGAAATGACCTCTTTATTAATCTCTTCACTTGCCTTTTCAATATTTGAACCGAAACCTCTTCATAGGTCAAAATATCTTCAACAACACCCATAACATCAAGAGGTACAATAGTATTCGAATCACCCACACACTTCCTCAACACAGACACACTAGATGAACCAAATCCATTTCTCCAGGTAATTTCAACTCATAAGCTACCTTGCCAACCCTTCTCATCACCCTATAAGGACCCACATATCTTGGGCTCAACTTGCCCTTCTTACCAAAATGGACTACATCCTTCATGGGTAACACCTTCAAGTAGACCCAATCACCAACCTTGAACTCAAGATCCCTCTCATCACGTGGGCAAAAGACTTTTGATGACTTTAGGCCATCTTCAACCTATCTCTAATCGTTCTAACCTTTTTAAGGGCCTCCATAACCAGATTCGGTCCCAACAAAGCTACCTCACCAACCTCAAACTAACCATCTGGTAATCTACAATTCCTACCATAAAGGGCCTCAAAAGGAGCCACATCGATGCAAGAATGATAGCTATTGTTGTAGACAAATTCTATCAAAGGAAGATGATTGTCCCAACTATCTTTAATATCCAATACACAAGCCCTAAGCGTGTTCTCAAGTGTTTAGAAAGTTCATTCGTGTTGTCGATCCGTTTGAGGGTGAAAGATCGTACTAAGCTTAACTTTTGTACCAAGACCCCTTTGAAAGGGCCTCCAAAAGTGTGAAGTCAATTGTGACGCACGATCTAATATGATGGATAAAGGAACCCCGTGCAACCTTACCAAGTTATGAATGTACAACCTTGCATAATCATCAGACGCATATGTGGTCTTAACCGGTAGAAAATGAGCCGATTTTGTCATCCTATCAACCACAACCCATATGAAATCAAAACGGTTTCTAGTCTTGGGCAACCCAACCAAAAAATCCATATTAATCGCCTCCCACTTCCAAGTAAAAATGTCAATGTCTTGGATTAGGCTACCCGATATTTGATGTTCGGCTTTGACTTGTTGACAACTATGACAACTAAAAACGAATTTGGCAATGTCCCTCTTCATGCCTCTCCACCAATACACATCTCTCAAGTCTCTATACATTTTGGTGTAGCCAGTGTAGATACAATAAGAAGAGTTATGGGCCTTATCAAGGATCTTTTCTATCAAACCATCAACACATGGTACACACAACCTACCTTGGTACCTAAGGGCACCATCTCCCCCTTGGGAGAAAACCTCCACCTTGTATTCTTTCACCAAGGCCTTCAATTCTAACAAGGAGGGATCAAGATCTTGTTTTGCTATCACCTCATCAACCAAAGATGATTTAAAACCATCAACCATAACCACACCACCATTACCGACCTCTTCCAACCTAACTCCCAATCTAGCCAATCGATGCACCTCCCAAGCCATTTCTTTATCACCACAATCAACGCATATGCCACCATATTTTCCTTACCGGGATGATAATGCACACTCATATCATAGTCCTAAAGATGTTCTAACCATATTCTTTGCCTCAAGTTGAGATCATTTTGAGTGAAGACATATTGGAGGCTCTTATGATCTGTGAACACATCAACATTCATCCAATGCAAGTAATGACGCCAAATCTGTAATGTAAACACAACGATGACTAACTCAAGATCATGGGTAGGGTAGTTCTTTTCATGAACTTTGAGTTGTCTAGAAGCATAGGCTATGACCTTACTATTTTGCATCAACACACAACCCAAACAAACCCAGGAAGCATCACAATACACAACAAATCCATCAAGCCCAACCGGTACTGACAATATAGAAGCAGACACAAGCTTATCTTTTAGTGTTTGGAAACTCCTTCCACATTCATTGGACCACACAAACATAGCCTTCTTTTGACTTAATTTTGTCATAGGAGAAGTAATAGAAGAGAACCCATTCATAAACCTCCGATAATAGCCAACTAAGCCCAAGAAACTCCTAATGTACGATGGGGTCAATAGTCTAGGCCAATTTATAATCACATCGATCTTCTTAGGATTCACCTTAATACCATCCCCCTACACCATATGTTCTAGGAAGGCAACCTCTATCAACCAAAATTCACACTTTTCATATTTAGCATATAATTACTCCTCCTTCAATCTTTGCAACACAACACTCAAGTGAGCCTTATGTTTCTCCTCACCACAAAAATGGATCAAAATGTCATCAATGAAGACCACAACAAAGGACTCGAGGTAGGGTTGAAAGGCCCTATTCATTAGGTCAATAAAGATGGCTCGTGCATTGGTCAACCCAAAAGACATCACCACAAATTCATAATCCCCATACCTAGTCCAGAAGGACATCTTAGGAATATTACACTACCTTACTTTCACTTGATGATACTCGAAACGAAAATCAATCTTAGAGAAATAGGTAGCCCCTTGGAAGAGGATATCTATTATTGATGGTGACCCTATTGAGTTGCGATAGTCAATACACACCCTAAGGGACCCATTCTTCTTTTTCATAAATAACACCGGAGCACCCCAAGGTGATTGGCTCAGTCAAATAGATCCCTTCTCCAACAAGTCCCACAATTTCTCCTTCAACTCTATCGGGGCTATATGGTAAGGGGGAATAAAAATGGGTTGAGTATTAGGGAGGAGGTCTATGCCAAAGTCGATTTCCCTTTTGGGAGGTACACTGGGAAGGTCATTTGGGAAGACATCAATAAACTCATTTACAACTACAACCGACTCTATCGGAGGGACTTTAGACTCCATATCCCTTACCCTCACAACATGGTAACGACCACCATTAGAGATCAACTTATGGGCTTTAATGCAAGAGATGAATCTACCCTTGACCACCACATCTTGGCTATCCCTTCATTTGGAAATTGGAATTTGAACCTACGGGTTCTACAGTCAATAGAAGCACAATATGCATGCAACCAATCCATCCCAAGAATAATTTCAAAATCAACCACGTCTAGCTCAACATGATCACAAGACAATATTTTATGCAAGATGCAAATAGGACAACTTCTATAAATAATTCTAGCAACAATAGATGCACAATATGTTAGACACCTCATATGACTCATACAACAACTCGGGGTTAACATGGTACTTTTTGTCAATAAAGGGGGTAAGGAAAGAAAGAGTGGCACCCAGATCAATCAATGCATACATCAAAAAGTCAAAGATTTTCAACATACCGGTAACAACATCCCGGACTTCATCAACCCCTTTCCTCCCATGCAAAGCATAGAACTGGTTGTGCCTTGGAGCACCATCTTGTCGGCCACCTCTCCCCAATGGGACTGCATTAGCACTTTGTAGACGAATGTCCTTTCCCTTGTTGCGGTTTTGAGGGCATTCTGTCGCCTTATGCCCCATTTCCCCACAATCATAACAAGCATAAGTATTCTTTAAACATAGGCCACCATGACCCTTACCACACTTCAGACACACATTAATGGGAGCCATACCCCTAACACCTTGGGTCCTCAGAAGAGCATTTGCAACTCTCTTATCAAATGTCTGAGTAGATCTTTGGCCTTGATGGGACCGACAACTCCTTTGGAACCTACCCTCAAAATACACCCTCTTAGCCTTATGCCCCCTTCTCTTCCTCAATTTCTCCTCTTCCATTTGTTTGGCGTAGGTCATCAAATATGAAAAGTCCATGTCATTAATCAACATGGTGGACCCACATTCTTCACTAACCAAGTCGGAAACACCCATCATAAATTTGTTCATCCTAGATCTTAAGTCGAACACAAAATGCGGAGTATACATAGAGAGTTGGGTAAACTTAAGGGTAAACTCCCTCACACTTATAGACCCTTGTCCCAAATTCATAAATTCCACCAACTTAGCTTCCCTAAGTTAAGGGGGAAGAACTGTTTAACGAAAGCCACCTTGAAGTCCTCCCAAATTACCACATAGTTGACTCCCTTTTCCTTCTTCCATTGGTTTTACCATATTTGTGCTATCACTTTGAGTTGGTAGGCTTCCAACTCGGCCTTATCCTCTAGCCTTACACCCATGAATGACAAAATTTTGTAGACCTTATTAATGAACTCTTGAGGGTCCTCAATCACCCTTGACCTATGGAATTTTGGGGGATTCATTCTTATGAAGTCTCTCACCCAAGAGGACAGTGTAGGAGCATGAGGAGCTTAGGCGTCTTGGTTGGCTTGATTAGCCACCACTTGTGTAAGAAAGGTGAGAGCATCCCAAAGCTCTTCATTGGCCTGTTGCTCCTTGGGCGTGCAAGCTCGTCCTCCCCTCGTATTAGGCATGAACTAGCATAGCAAAGAACAATCTTTAGGGGAAAACATACCTCAACTCTATAGCACAACTTAGAACTTGAAGAAGGGAAACATTTCCTAAAATGTCTCATAGCCTCCTACTCATAGTTGTGGTGCACAACAAAACCATGAATAAGCCTCTAATCAAGAAGGTATGTTAGACTCTGAGGATTTGACAACCTAGTGCTTTGATACCACCTTTGTCACGACCCAAGCCTAGGGCCCAGACATGAGCGGCGAATAGGGAACCCAGAGGAATCCCAAACAAGCCTCGTAGCATATTATTACAGGTCCTTGGTCGCGAAAATAATAGAATACAAAAAGAAATAGTAAATTAGGACAACAGGGGCTAAGGGAACATATTCATATCATAAACAACAAAAGCCAATAGAGTTAAAACTCATAGTATAGATACATGAAATGTCCAACAACACCTCTAATACATAGATAAGAATGGAGGCCAAGACAAAGCAACTTGGGTCACCCTCATTGTCAATAAATAAGTCAAGGAGAGAAAATCTTAATATATAGCAAAAGATCATAAATAACGTATCTGAAATGGAGGACTCACCAACAAACTTGATAGAAGTTGTACTAGCCACGTGGAGGAGGAAGATGATCAAGCGGTATGCCAGTTCCTATATGGTGACATCATTTAGGCATAGAGTATGCGTTAGTATGTTTGAATGTACTAAGTATGTAGGATGCAATGAAATAATAGATAGGCATCACAAGTAAAATGCATAATCATAAGCGATGAATAACATACTACCAACGTGACAAGTGTGAATGATACTTGAAGTAAAATTATGCTTATATAGAACATAGTACGAGTGTAAGGAGTGACTATTATAGTGTAAGCCAAGGCCTACCACCCACTTGGATAGGCGCATGAGGTACGAACCCCTTCATGAGGTTGATAGAGCAAAAACCCCTCACCGAGGTTGACAGAGTACAAACCCCCCATCAAGGTTGACAGAGTACAAATCCCCCATAAAGGTTGATGAGTACCGATCCCCAACAAGGTTACCCGGGACTACCACCCCTCGAGCTACGCGACCAAGGTACCAACCCCTCGATGGGTTATCCGGGCCTACAAGCCCTCGAGCTAGGCTTGGTCACCCCCAACGCTATATAGAGATAATATCATATGTATACACTCCTTTCATCATCATACACAAACATTCCTTTTCATCATAATTTCATCATCATTTTATCATTCAACTCATAAGACATACATTGGACCTTTAATTCCTCAAGGATCTATATTCTGGATATTTTATAAAACACTTAGAGCATGTGTAATGCTAGTGTAAAAACATGTAATTAAAAAGTGAAATCATCTAGAAAAATCAGTGTAAGGCCATCAATAGATAATTAGTAACACCCTCAAACAATATACATTAATACTCTTCATCGTTTCTCAGAATAGACCTTAGATTAATAGCTCCAAACACAATATAGTAGTCACAATTTCATAAACCCCAACATAGTGCGCAGTGAATTTCATAAGAAATAAGACCCATGAATAAATCAACTCAAAATCATGCAATTTTGAGTAAAGGGAGCTTGGGCATCATTTGTGAAAGGAACCCATGAATGAAACCCACATATCTTAGCTTTGTGGATGAAGTTGATGATGATTGGAGATGGAGACTAGAAGCTTGAAAGGAAATCCTTAGATTCAGAGAGGGGTTTTGATACTTGAGTTTAGGAGTAATATATTTTGGTAAGTGTTTAAATGAGTATTGGGGAATGTTTAGAATGATATGAGGGTGAAAAATGGCTAAGTATAGACATTTTCATGTTTATGAACACTTATCACCAAGACCTAAAAGTCTTAGACTAAAGTCAAAACTGAACAAAAAAAAAAAGCACTAGTGCACGCCCTTGGCGCATTGCGCTAGAGACGCGAAAAGCTCTTTGGAATTTATTTTTTGGAAAATCGAAATTGCTAATTGTTCGCTCTTAAATCAGGATTAGACCCATTTCACACTCAAAATGACCCTTTGAACAAGAATATGAAGTCAAATTTTCAATATCGCGCACATATTTTGAGATATATGAAAATTATAATTCTGGGCACTTTCGAGGAACACTTTTGGGCACTTTTTTATATAGTTACATACGAGTCATAATCGGGCTTTCGTAGTCAGTAGTTGTCATTTTAGAGTTCACTGCTATGATCCGTTTCTACGAGTCGTGGTGTGCTTTAGGACTTGTAGTGTTTTCTCTAGTCCTGAGTTGCAGCTCTTGGTCCAAACTTTTGGCACACTATTTCTTGTTACGAGAGCACATCCTATAAGTTGTATTTAGACTTATTACTCGTAGGTTAGCCTTGTATGGCTGACCTTCACTTTGTATTTCTAAAATTTTCTCACATTTTCTTGCTATGAGGGCATCCTACGACTCAAAGCATGAGCTACAACTCGTAAGATGGCTCGTATGTCATGTGCTTCAGCAAAATCTGCAATTTTCTCCCAAAATCATGCAAACCTATATTTTCTGCAATAACAACACCAAAATACATAAAAACCATAAAAAGTCACATTAAGAACCTGCAAAATCCCTTGTTTAGTCATCCAATATTCTGTATTTTTGCAGCACATTAGTGAGTCCTTCGTTCCAAGGGCAAGACCCATCTTCTATCTACCTATGCATGTTATGGTCATCTTATATCTTTTACTTTGAGGGTGAGCTTAGGACATTTCTTGGCCCTTTTCCAATTATTATTCGAGGTACTGTTGGACACTATGTTATGTCAGAATCTTGTTATTCTATGAATCTATGAAGGATATCCCCAAAACCTTATCCTATGATGTGTTATATGTGATGTATGGCAAGATGATGAAAATCCCAAGTCCCTATTTCCCATAGAATGCTTCGGATGATGCTTTCCAATTAGAATTGTTGTTGAGGTTTTGTGATAGCTATTCCAGGTCCCTATTCCCATAGATTGAGTCCTACATTCCCTGCCCTTAGTATTAATTGTTAATATTTGTTTCGCGCTTCCTAATAAATAATGTGCTTAAATATTCTATGAGGCTTGTTTAGTGAGTTTCGAGTTCCCATTCACTATGTTACACCTAGGCCCTAGGCTTGGATCATGAAAAATATTGTAACCACCTTGGCTTGCAGGCCTCTCTTAAAAGCTGGATGATCCCTGCCTAGGCGAGTCACCCCCTCACAAGGTGTGGTCAACTTGCAACACTATAGATATTTCTCATGAATTCAATACATACATATATCCCTTTCATCATCACATAGTTACTTAAGTCATAAACCATGCAATAGATTATCAATAACTCAAGAATTCTTAATAAGACATTTTATCAAACACTTGGCTGGTGTGCAATGCTAGTTCAAAATCATGCAATTCAAGAGTGATATAGTCTGCGAAAAGTCAATGTAAATTAATCCACCATCTCATTGTAAAACCCTCATGTAAGATACATTGAACCACCCCCCATCAAATCTCATCATAGATCTTAGTTGCATAGCTCAAAACATGCATAGTCACAATAGACAAAACATCTAATAGTATAAGCTTAAAATAGGTAACCATGTGCTTTTAGTCAACCTTTCATGAAACCCCAACATAGTATATGATCATAACCAATAACAAATAATACCCATAAGCAACATAACTTGGAAACATGCAATTTTCATAAAAAGGAAGGTTGGACACTATGGATGAAAGGACCCAATGGTTGAAACCCACATACCTCAACTTTGGCGATTTCCTTGATGAAGATTTGAATGAGAACTTGAAGCTTGAATGAAATTCTTGTGATCCAGAAACGAGTTTGGGACACTTGAATTTGGATAGAATATTTGGCTAAGTGTTAGAGAGAGTTTTGGGAATGTCTTGAGTGATATGGGGTTGGAAAATGACTAAGTATAGGTATTATTATGCATAGAAGGGAATGGGGCCAAGATCCAACGTCTTAGTCTGAAATAGGATAAGTAAGGAGGTGACAACACTGCTCAGCGATGGGTCCGCATCACAAAGTCAACACGAACAACTTCTGAAAATTGAAATTTTGGCAAAATTCATTTTTCGCTACGCTCTGAAATTCGGGTTACACGCATTCCCCACTAAATTTTCTCCCTGACCAAGAATATGAAGTTGAATTTTTGATATCACACACAGATATTGAGATATATTGAAATTATGATTACGGGCATTTTTGAGGCACATTTTTAGGCACTTTTTGAGGCATTTCAATATCTCCCTCTTGGGATTATTCGTCCCCCAACCTCAAAGAAACATACATAAAAGGAGTAACTGATATGATTTCAACCCAACACATGAATGCAACAAATGCATTTAAACATCATTTCAAAACTCTCTACATAAGTGTCAAAATCACCATAAACTTGTCAACATAAACATGAATGCATGCAAATAACATAAGGGCTAAAACTTAAGACTTGAAATCATATAGAGGACTTAAATTGGTACCTTAGACTTGAGTAGAGTAGAAGAGATATAGATATTATTTTTCATGTCCGCCTCAACTTCCCATGTGGCACTTTCAACTTGTTGGTTCCTCCAAAGGGCCTTAACGGTAGTTATATCCTTGTTCCTTAACCTCTTCACTTGTCTATCCAGAATCTCTACCAGGACCTTCTCATAAGTCAAATTTTCTTTGAAAATACCCGTAACATCTAAAGGCACAATAGCATTTGGGTCACCCTCACACTTCTTCAACATAGACACATGGAATACCGGGTGAACCATATACATAGTGTTTGGGCGACTCTAACTCAGTGGCCACCTTACCAATCCTCCTCAACACTCTATAAGGACCCATAAATCTTGGACTCAATTTACCCTTTTTACCAAAATGAACCACACCCTTCATGGGTGAGACCTTCAAATAAACCCAATCACCAACCCTAAATTCAAGGTCTCTCCTTCTCACATAGGTATAGAAATTTTGACGACTTTGGGATGAAAATGGGCTGTTTTCAGCCTTTGCCTTATCAACATCACCTTCTCCATGGCCCTTATAACCAAATTTGTGCCTAACAAGGCCATTTGCCCCACCTCAAACCATCAACTGGGGACCTATAACGTCTACCATAAAAAGCATAAAAAGGAGCCATATTAATGCTTGAATGATACCTATTATTGTAGGCAAACTCAATGAGTGGAAGATGCTCATCCCAATTACTCTTAAACTCCAAAACATAAGCCCTAAGCATATCCTCAAGTGTTTGAATAGTTCTCTCGGCTTGGCCATCCATTTGATGGTGAAAGGTCGCACTAAGCTTTACCTTGGTACCAAGACCACTTTGAAAGGACCTCCAAAAGTGAGAAGTGAATTGAGCACCACGATCCGATATGATAGATAAAGGCACCCTATGCAATCTAACTGATTCATGAACGTACAATTTGGCATAATCTTTGACACCATTAGTAGTTTTGACTAGTAGGAAATGAGCCAACTTTGTCATTGTATCAAACACAACACAAATAGAATCAAAATGCTTCTTAGTCTTAGGCAACCCAACATAAAATCCTTGCTAATTTCCTCCTACTTTCAAGTAAGAATCTCTATATCTTGGGCTAGACCACTGGGCCTTTGACGTTCAACTTTCATTTGTTGACAATTATGGCAACCGGATACAAACTTAGCAATGTCTCTCTTCATACCACCCCAGTAAAACACTTCCCTTAAATCTCTATACTTTTTTATGAATAGGAAGAATTATGAGCCTCATCTAGAACCTTCTTTCTCAGGTCATCAACATTGGGCACACATAACCTACCTTGGTACCTAAGGGCACCATCTCCCCCTTGGCAGAAAACCTCAACCTTACCATCTCTCACCAAGGCCTATAACTCTTAACAAGACGGGGTTAAATCTTGTTTTTCCTTCACCTCCTCAATCAAGGAAGATTTAAAACCATCAACAACCACTACATCACCATTATCAACCTCTTCTGACCTAACCCACAATCTAGCCAACCGATGAACCTCTTTAACCACCTCTTTGTCACTATTAACAACATCAGCTAGGCTACCCATAGAAACTATACTCAAAGCATCAACCGCAATATTAGCTTTACTAGGGTGATAATGCACACTCATATCATAATCTTTAAGAAGTTCCAACCACCTTCGTTGTCTCAAGTTGAGATCTTTTTGGGTAAACACATATTGGAGACTCTTATGATCGGCGAACACATCAACATGCACCCCATACGAGTAATGACGATAAATTTTCAAAGAAAATACCACAACAGCCAATTCAAGATCATAGGTAGGATAATTCTTCTCATGCACCTTAAGTTATCTATAGGAATAAGCTATCACCTTACCGTTTTGCATAAAAACACAACACAAACAAATTATTGAGGCAGCACAATACATAACAAACCCTTCCAGTAGGGAGAAAATAGGAGCGGAGACAAGCTTATTTTTCAATGTTTGAAAACTTTTTTCACATTGATCGGTCTACACAAATTTTTCCTTCTGTTGGGTCAACTTAGTCATAGGAGAAGCAACAGAGGAGAACCCATTCACAAACCTCCGATAATAACCCATTCACGAACCTCCGGTAAGAAACTTCTAATGTACGATGAAGTCAAAGGTCTAGGACAATTTCTATCACCTACGTCTTCTTAGGATCTAGCTTAATACTATTACCCAACACCACATGCCTTAAGAAAGCAACCTCCTTCAACCAAAACTCGCATTTCTCATACTTAGCAAACAACTTCTCTTCCCTCAAGATTTGTAACACCACCCTTAAGTGATCCACATGCTCCTCCTCACTATGGGAGCAGATCAAGATACCGTCAATTAAAGCCACCACAAACAAGTCAAGCTAGGACTTAAGTACCCTATTCATAAGATCCATAATATAACCGGTGCATTTGTCAACCCAAAGGACATAATCACAAACTCAAAGTGACCATATCTAGTCCGGAAAGTCATCTTGGGAATGTCACACTCCATCACTTTCACATGGTGATACCCAGACTGAAGATCAATCTTAGAAAAGTGAGTTTCCCCTTGAAGTTGGTCAAAAAGATCATCAATCCATGGTAGAAGGTACTTATTCTTTATGGTGACTTTATTAAGTTACCGGTAATCAATGCACATTCTAGGAGAACTATCTTTATTCTTTATAAGCAACAATGTTGCACCCCAAGGTGATTGACTAAGCCTAATAAAACCCTTACCTAACAAATCCCTCAATTGCTCTACCAATTCCTTCAACTCCGCGGGGGCCATACGGTAAAGGGGAGTAGAAATGGATTGGGCATCGGGAAGGAGGTCTATACCAAAGTCTATTTCCCTTTCGGGAGGAACACCGAGAAGCTAATTACGAAAGACATCAAGGAACTTATTAACCGTTGGAACCAACTCTATAGGAAGGACTTTTGACTTAACATCCCTAACTCTCACAAGATGATAGAGAAACCCCTTAGAAATCAACTTTCGAGCTTTAATGCAAGAAATAAATCTACCCTTGACCACCACATCATGACTCTCCCACTCAAGGAAGGGTTCACTAGGGAATTGGAATTTGAGCTACGGGTTCTACAATCAATAGAGGCATAATATGCATAAATCCACCATATCTAACTCAAAAAAATCACAAGGAAAGTTTCTATTCAAAATGAAAATGGGACAATTTCTATAGATCCTTCTAGAAATAATGAATGCACCAATGGGGGTAGACACTTCTTATGGCTCAAACAATTCAGGCTTAACATGAAACTTTTTGGCAATAAAAGGAGTAACAAAAGAAAGAGTGGTACTCGACTCTATGAATGTATACACATCAAAATAAAAAACTTTTAACATACCAGTGATGATATTGGGCACCTTATCTACCCCTTGCCTCCCTTGAAGAGCATAGAACCGATTTTGCCTTGGAGTACCCCTCTTATTGGCCTCCTCTTCGCTTAGGACCCACATTTGTACCTTGGCCATATGAACACCCATCTTTAACCTTGTTTTGTGCATGTGGACAATCAATCACCTTATGACCCAACTCACCACCACAAAAGTAAGCACTAGTGTTCCCCAAACATAGGCCATTATGGCCTCTACCATACCTTTGGCACATGGGGTTAGGCACCACACCACCTTCACCTTAGAATCTTTGATTATTGTTAAGAAAACCTCTATTAGGAGAATTTAATGAACTTTGGCCTTGGAGCTTGTGTCCTTGAGGAAATCGACCACCCTTAGGATTTTGGAATCCACCTTCAAAACAAGCCCACTTAGCCTCACCCATTCTCCTCCTACTCAATTTTTCCCCTCTAATTGCTCGACATAAGTCATGTGGCGGGAAAAATCCATACCACTTATCAACATGGTGGCACAACACTCCTTATTCACCAAGTTGAGCACACGTATCATAAACTTCTTCATCCTATGTGGAGCATACTTAGAGAGTTGATTGAACTGGAGGGAATACTCTGTCATACTCATTGACCCTTTCTTTAGACTCATAAGTTCCATTATTTTGGCCTCCCTTATCTCAAAAGGGAAGAACAAGTTGAGAAATGACGCCTTGAACTCTTCCTAAAGGATAGCATCACAATTTCCGTTCTCTAATTTCCATTGAGTAAACCATATTTGGGCCACCCCTTTGAGTTGGTAGGCTGCCAACTCTGTTTTCTCCTCCTACCTAACACCCACAATAAAGAACACCTAATACATCTCATCAATAAATTCTTGAGTGCCCTCATCTACCTTAGACCCATGAAACTCCGATGGTTCATTCTTGTGAAATCCCTCACCCTAGAAACTGGAGTAGGAGCATGAGAGGCTTGGGATCCTTGGTTTATTTTGTTAGTCATGGAATGGGCTAGCATGGTAATAGCATTCCGAAACTCCTCATGAGCCGCTCACTTATCATGAGGAGATTGAGGAGCGGCAGGGGTCGGTTGCTCCTCAGGTGAATGAGCTCTTCTTCCTCTTCGGATAGGCATGATCTAAAATAGAAAAGAACATTCATTAGAGGAAGCCTTACATTAACTTCTATAGCACGACATAGATCAAGAAGAAGGGAAGCATTTCCTAAAATGCCTCTTAGCATCTTACTCATAGTTGTGGTGCACTTCACAACCATGAATAAGACTATAATCGACATGGTGTGTTGGATTTTGAGGATCATTAACAACCTAGTGCTCTGATAAAAAGTTTGTTATGACCCAACCCTAGGGCCTAGACGTGACACGGTGAACGAGGGACTTGAAGGAATCCCAAAAAAGCCTCCTAGCATATCAATTACACATTTTTGGTCGCAGAAGCAAAATAACAACAACAAAATCTATAAATAAGGATAAAGAGACTAAGGAGTGTCTTCGATAACCATAAAAAATAAGGAGTCAAGATAATAGCTTAATTATGTCACTTGTCCAACAACACCTCTAAACATAGATTTGAGCAGGGGCCGAGACACTTTCTAGGCTCACCCTCATAGTATCAAGTGTTCAACGTAAAGAGGCATCAAATAGTAAGAGTAGCATGGCTAGTGTCCTTGGTCTTGAGGACTCACCAAAGCTTATCTTTTTTTGAAATGGCAAAACTAGCCATGTGGTAGATGATCGTGAGGAGCTTCGATTCATACATGTTAACATCATGTCGGCATAGAGTACGCGTTAGTACGTTTGAATGTACTAGGTATGTAGGATTCAACGAAACAAGACATAGCCATCTTAATCAAAATGCATAATCATAGGCAAGGGATAGTATAGTATAAATATGACATGCATGATCAATGCTTAAAGATAAACATGCTTGTAAATCATATACCCTTAAAATTATAGAATAAATATGTAGGAAGAGACCATACCCATTATAGACCAAGCAAACTATTATTGGGCATCCAAGGCATGTTATCCCCTTGAAAGATGATTGAGGAACATACCCCTCAATGTGGTAGTACGGGCATATCACACCCGACAAAGTGGTCAAGGTACATACCCCTCGACGTGGCAGTACGGGCATGTCAACCCCCGACAAGGTGGTCAAGGTGTGTCACCCCCCTCACAAGGTGTGGTCAAAATGCAACACTATAGATACTTATTATGAATTCAATAGATACATGCATCCCTTACATCATCACATGGTGACTTGACTCATAAACCATGTAATACATCATCAATAACTCAAGAATTCTTAACAAGACATTCTATCAAACACTTGGCGACTGTGCAATTCTAGTTCAAAATCACGCAATTCAAGAGTGATATAGTATGCAAAAACTTAATGTAAATCAATCTACAAAGTCAATCTAAAATGCTCATGTAAGATACATTAAAAAGCCCTATCAAATCTCATTATAGATCATAGTTACATAGCTCAAAACATGCATAGTCACAATAGACAAACCATCTCATAGTATAAGCTTAAAATGGGTAAGCATGTGTTTTCAATCAACCTAACCCCAATATAGTATATGATCATAATGAATAATGAATACTACCCATCGGCAACACAACATGAAAACATGCAATTTCATAAAAGGGAAGATTAGGCACTATAGCTGAAAGGACCCAATGGTTGAAATCCACATACCTCAACTTTGGGGATTTCCTTAATGAAGATTAGAATGAGAATTTGAAACTTGAATGAATTTCTTGATATCTAGAAATGAGTTTGGGACACTTAAATTTGGATGGAATATTTGGCTAAGTGTTAGAGAGGGTTTTGGGAATGTCTTGAGTTATATAGGGTTGAAAAATTACTAGGTATATGTGTTTTTACTCAAAGAATGACATGGGGACAAGACCCCAATGCCTTAGGCCGGAAGACGAAAAGTAAGAAGGTCACAACACTGCTTCGCAATGGGTCCGCGTCACAGAGCCAATGCGAACAGCTTCTGAAAAATTGCAATTTTGGCAAAAGCCATTTTTTGCTGTGGGTCCTCTAAAATTTAGGTTATACCCTCTTCCCACTCAATTTTCCCCCTAATCAAGAATATGAAGTCAAATTTTTTATATCACGCACGAATTTTAAGATACATAAAAATTACAATTACGGGCATTTTCGAGGCACATTTTTTGGCACATTTTGGGGCATTTCAAAGAGACCCTTAGGAGGGTTTTTTGGAGAATAAATTTAGTGATTTGATAGTTTAAGGGTGAGTGAAAGCCCATAGGTAGGTTAGGATAGTAACTGAGAGGTAATTTTGTCCAAACATCACCCAAAAATGGAATTAATAATTAGGGAAAAGATCCAAATACCCTTACAAAACATTAAAACTTAACCACACAAACTCCATCATAGAAGGCCCACCACGACTCACGAGGCTTCAGTGGTGAGGGTTGATGGCTTCCTAGGAAAGCCTCCCCTTCATGAAAATACCATACCCCATGAAGGATCTCTTATATCACGACCCAAGCCTAGGGCCTAGACGTGACATGGAGAATGGGAATCTAAAGGGACCAAAACAAGCCTTTTATCATAACAATCGCACATCCTTGGTCGTAAAAGAAGTAAATAACAACAAAAGATATAATAAAATGGGAAGCAAGACTATGGGAAAACTTAATATTCATAAAAACATAAAGAGTAAAGTTTATAGCATAAGTACATCATAATATCCAACAACACCTCTAATATGGAATGGAGCAGGGGCCAAGGCACTATCTGGGCTCACCCTCATAATAACAATTATTCAACATAAAGAAGTCCCAAAATAGCACGAATAAGGTAAATAGTGTCTTCAGACTTGAGGACTCACTAAAGCTTATCTCCAAAGTATCAACTAGCTACGTGGAGTACGATCAAAAGGTTCTCTAGTCCCTACATTATAATATCATGTAGGCATAGAGTATGCGTTAGTACATTTGAATGTACTAAGTATGCGGGATGCAATACAGGAAGACATAAGCCTATATAGTCAACATGCATAATCATAAGCAATAGATATATAATCTTAAAATGGCATGCATGGTCAATGCTCATAATAAAACATGCTTGTAAATCGTTAGTCTTGCACTATATATATATATATAACATACACATGTATGGGAAGAGACCTCAACCAACATAGACCAAGTGGCAATAAGTTGGAATCCAAAGCATAATACCCCCTCGGTAAGGTGGAACGGGCATCACACCCCCTGGCTAGGTGTGGTCTACTTGCTAAGGAAAACCAAACATGATAATATGACTAGACGGATCTATTAGTATAACAAGGGTAATAATCATAATCCTTTGGTTGCACATCTCCAAGAGACAAAAGACTTTATATAAGGACTTTTCGAGTAGAGCCCCCATTGTAAACCACAATTGGTGCTAAGTCAAATCCCACGAAATACTTGAAATAATCATAACTTATATAACTTCTAGGAAACATGGAAACATGACATGAGTAGCTCTTGAAACATGTTTGACCTCTAATTGTGAGCCTAACTTGAAACATGAGA
>JAABOM020089807.1:0-29017 GCA_011800125.2 Solanum clarkiae | reverse complement strand
ACCAAGAAGACCCAAACTCTTTTACACTTGATTTATGAAATTTTTGCTTACTTTAACTATGGATTTTGAGATTTATTGTTTATCAAATTCAATTGAAGACTATGCTTATTTGATGATTTTAAGTTAATTTAAGCCCTAATATTATGAATTGCATTGAAGTTATGAAGTTTTGAATATGCATGTCCCCCTTTAAAGCTTGATTTGTGCATGAGTAATCTATATTATGATTTAAATGTAAATTTTACTTATATCTTTACTTAAATTTCATAATGTACTATTATTTTGAGTTTAAATCTCTATTACCCATGTTATTCTCACACCATTCATAGAATATGCATTCATGAGTATTGAATTTATAAAATTATCCGTGGATTAAGCTCACATATGTATTTACGAAAATGATTTCAGTGAGTTAAGCTCATATATTGGTTATGACAAGAATGTGATCACATAAATGTCTATTGTTATTGGCTCTTTGAAGCATATTGGGTGCTTGCACCATATTATTTAATAAATGAGCTATTCTTATGCATGGGAAACATGATATTGAGTTATGATTTAGCTTTTTAGCCCATGAATGAATGATTATGAAGAATGTTTGGCTTTTAAGCCTAAATGTTCATTGAAATGACTATAGTCTCTTTTGAAAGCATATATATCTATAAGTATTCTCATGGGATGTCTTGACTTAGCATCAATAGATTGGGGACGTTAGGGCTATCCCTAAGGGCCCTCTCCCTTTCATTTAACTATGTGCCAACATCGGAATAAAATCTATTACTAAAATAACCGGGTCGTAAGGAATGGTGAGACATTGATGCGATATGATATGATATGATAATAGAAATCCTTATGAAAGGATGGGGTTCTAAGGAAGGTGACCATCAACCGAAATGACGAGGTTCATAAGATGTGATGTAGATTATCCTTGGCAAGTAATCTTCTCCTATCCATGGGAGGTCCTTATCGGACTAATTCATGTGATAGCTTGCATGAGCTTGATTTGTCGATTATAGTCCATCCCAACTATATATGAGCATTTGTGCATTTAATGCATCATTGGTTACATGGCAAATCGTGTACTATCTCTTGTTGTATATCTCCTTCTATATTATGTGCCCTTGTCATCTAACATTAAATGCAGATTTAGTAAGTCATATGCATTGCATGCCCGCATGCTTAATACATTCAAATGCACTAACGTATACTTTTTCCTGCATGATCTAACCATGTAGGGACTAAGAACTACATTCACCCACCTTACAACATCTAGCTTAGATACTGAGATTTGCTTATTGTGGCGACTCCTATCTTCCAAGGACAAACCACTATTCCTCTACCTATGGTGTCTTATTTACATTATTTACTTTGAGGGTGAACCCAAAGTATGTTTTGGTCCCCCTCCTATCCTATGACTAGAGGCATTATTTGATATCTTGTAAACTCCTTTATGATTGTATGCTAAGTGTTGTGATTGGAGATTATTCTTATGACTTTGTCTACCTATTGGATATTGATATATGGATTGGATATGAGTATTATGATGTGTTGTTATGTTATAATGTGGAAGATCCTAAGTCTCAAATTGCCCCCGCAGAGTGAGTCATACTTACCCTCTCTTAGTATTTATGTGCTACGTGCTATGTGAATCCATGTCACTCCCATTCCCTATGGCATCCCTATAGCATGAGTCCTATTTTTCCGTCCCTTAGAACTACATGTCAACTATTCATTTACGCTTCCGAACCAACGATGTGAATATGGATACAATGAAGCTTGTTTAGGGACTCTAAGGTTCCTATTTGTCATGTTACTCCTAGGCTCTAGGTACGGGTCATGACAAATTATAATCAACATTCTCAAACTAAGATGCTAGACTTAATCCCTAGGTTCATTAATTCAATCCTTTATAAAATAACATATAGGATTTATGCAATAACTCATGAAAAGTAATAATCAGTAAAATCAAGTTTATGATGATCATGAACATGTGAAAATATATATAATATATATATATATATATAATTTACAAGAAAACATTCACGAAACATGCATAGGGACTCAATATATTCACAATCTTTCTATTACCATCCATAGGGGTACATGGAAGGACAATTACATGTTTTAGTTAAGCTATACATACCTGGTATGGAGTTTGACAATCAACCTTTTCAAGAAGTCGTCCTCAATTCTCTTCAAGTCTCGCTCATGCTCTCTTTTCCTTATCCCTAGTCTTCATTAGAAGTTTAGAAAGACTTAAGAATATGTGTTAAAACCTTTTTTATGCTCAAAATGACCTATTTTGATAGTGTTTTAAGTTTAGAAGGGGTTAAAAAAAGTCTAGAATACCCCTCACGAAATACTGAAAATTTTCCCTTTGGCATACCAAGTCCGCATCGCAGACTTGGTCATTTTTCGGGGTTATTTGTCTAAAATTTTCTTATTGGGTTTCCTAATCCTGTATAAAATATTAGGATCACAACCAAGTGTAAATCGACGACAAGTTCGTGACACAGATATGTCGCGCACTTCTCTGGAATTGCGTTTTCACATAGAAAAATTATCTTTCAATCCGGTTGCTCTAAAAATCTACCAAGATCATTTTCCTACATAATATTTTCTGCTGATCGAATTTTTAGCATCGAATTTGCCATTAGAGTTTGGGAAGACGCATTATGTGAGTGCCTCTCATCTAGGAGTATTTTGATAATTTTATCGGGTGTTACATACGTACTGTATAATAGTATCCTTAAGCTTTTGTTCTTGTAATTGGGAGGTTGAAAGAGAAGATGGGGGATAAAAAAGGTTGTCGATGATGATGATGATGATATTAAAGAGTGCATGTTAAGAAGAAGAAGAGAATAGCATGATGGGTAGATTCAAAGAAGAAATTAAATGGACTGGTCTCGAATGTGGAGGAAGAAGAAAGTTTAGGGAGAGGGATAGTATAAGAAGAAGTTTGATTTTTTGTTCTCTCTCTTTTAGCATTTTTCCTTTTTTTATTTTATTATTACATTTTGAAAATAATTTTAATATTTTTAACATAAAATGTTATGCTCAATGATTACCAACAATAATCATCCATTCTTGGGAATTAAAAACACTCTCTAAAACCCTACTGACTTAGTCGTCGCATTGCTTATCAAAATTCATGGTCACATTAGTCGTTGGCCAACCTTCATCTAAGGATGGTCAACCTATAGTGACCAAAACATACGCTAATGTGTTGAAACCAAGTACGAATGTTACAAATTTTGTCCCTATTAAGCAGGTCACTTATCTTCATGGTGAGTCGATTGTTGTGTGGGACCAGAGTGAAGTTGAGCAAATAATTGTAAAGGAGAATCTACAATACGTTGTTATTGGAAAATTTTCCTATGGGTGGCCGGAGATCCAAGATCTGAGAAGTCTGATCCCTAAACAATGTGAGTTAAAATGAGATTACAATATAGGCTTGTTGAGTAATAAACATATTTTGATCATGCTTCATTATTAGAGGACTACGTCCATCTACTATCCGAGCCATCATTCTACATCTCAAAGCAGGACAGATCATTCCCAATGAGGACGTTCAAGTGGGACCTATGTTTAATCCAGAGGCAGAGACGACTACGGTAGTGGCGTGGATCTTGTTTCCTTCTCTTCCCCCAAACTTCTTTGAAGAAGAGGCAATTTTTTCTTTGGCTGAAGCAGTAGGAAACCCTCTTCAAGTGGATTTGGCAACTAAGAACAAAATCAAGCCTAGTTGTGCTAGGGTAAAAGTGGAGGTGGATCTACTAGGTGAGTTTCCAAGCAGATTAAAATTGGTATCAAGCATGCTGATAGAGATATAAAGGAAAAGCAGATAGCGATCAAGTATGATTATATCCCAAAATGTTGCACCACATGTTCGATACAAGGTCATAATGAGGAAGAGTGTTATGTCAAAAACCCAAAACTATTTAAATCAAAGGAAAATAACAAAGAAGGGAAGGAGAAAAAGGAGTGGAAGAAACATGAGACACAGAAGAGGAAGGATCCTAAAAAGGAGAACAAGGGAGAAGGGAACAACAAAAGGGCAAGAAAGGGGATGGCTTTGTTGAACAGAAGAAAAAACGAAGGGGGAAGAAGTTTGCTCCACCACCCAAAGCATGGGAAGCCATCAGGACGAGAAATAAATTTGAGACTCTCGAAAACAAGGAGGATCCTGCTTCTAAGACACAAGCACATCAGGAGAAAAATGTTGGGGGCTCAGCAAGAACAAAAGAAGGGGATGGAAACACAGAAACACAAGACAAAGAGGCAGAAAAGAAAGGGGATATAGGAAAGCAGTTGGTGGCAGTGCCAGATGCTAGTCAACAAGATGCTAATACTGTAGTAGATGTTGGTAGACAAGTGGTTAACATTAATCCTCAAAGAAACAAGGGAGTTCAAGATAGTGGTGTTAGAAGCATTGTCAATCTTAATTATCAGGAGGATATGGCAGACACTACCACTAAAGAAGCTCATGAAAGAAGCCCAAATCCATTTGAGAAATTGACCAACAAGTCCCAATCGGAAGATGGACTTGAAAGTGAAGGGAATTTTGATCAACCAATGTAGACACAAAATGAGGATAAGGGGCTGGAGAATAATATTCAACATGTTAGCAAGGCAGGGGACATGTCCCCTCGTCACTCTAACAATTTAACTGAAAAGGGGTAAAACTTATGCAATACCTCTTCAAGTTCAAATAAGGAGCACTAAGGGGAGGATGAAGAGTAGTGATCAATGATTGATGAGGACCTTTTTTGGAATATTAGATCCATTAACACTTAGAATGCATTTGGGAGATTGGTTTTAAACTGAAAATATCATTAGTCTTTTATTGCTCTAATAGAACCTTTTCAGGGACTGGATGAGATTCATAACTATAGAGCAATGTTGGGTTTTGATAATGCTAAGGTAAATAGTTCTGGAAAAATATGGATGTTTTGAAGGATTGGAGTGGTACAATTCAACAAAATGCTCATCAACACATCTCAATGAAGTTCCAGATGGAGAGTAAGGAATTTTTCAGTGCTTCAGTGTATGCCAGATGCATTGCCATTGGCAAACTTGAATATGTGAAGATTTACAGAATACGAACACTAGAAACTATCCATGTATGGTAGGTGGATATTTTAATGTCATTCAAAGTGAAGAAAAAAAGTTGGGTGGACTAGATTTCACTCTAAATTAGCTATGGATTTTGCACAATGTATAAGTGCATGTGCACTATCTGAGGTCAACTTTTTAGGGAGTAAATATACATGGTGAATGGGAGAATAAAATGAAGCATATATATTTGAAAGACTAGATAGGGTCTTAGTAAACCAGGATCTGTATGATGTGTTCCCTATGGTGGAGGTGCAACATTTTTCAAGGCAACGATCAGATCATGCTCCCATCCATATGACAAGCAATTCTACTGCACAAAATGTCAAAAAACAGTTACGTTTCTTGAATTATTGGTGCTAACATAAAGAGTTCAAAAAGGTAGTCATGGAAGGTAGATTTCTATGGATTCCCTTTTCTGGAGTTTCATGCAAAACTTAAGAAAACTAAAAGAGCATTGGTAGAATAAAGTCATAGAGTTCTTTGGGAATATCTTTATTCAGATTGCTACCTTGGAGGATTTTATCAGAGTTAAGGAGGATCAGCTAGAGATTTTTCCATCCCCAGAAAACAGACCAGAACTTAGCAAAGTAGAGGCAGAGTTGAAATGTTTTCTGAAATTAGAGAAGGAATTTTGGAGGCAAAAAGCTGGTATGAAGTGGTTTGCCCGAGGGGACAAAAACTCCAAAATTTTCCACTCTTATGTGAAAGACAAAAGGAGGAGATTACATATAGCTGAAAATGAAGATGCTCAAGGTCAGGTGTTAACGGAGGAAGCTAAAATAGGGGAGGTGGTTGTGCAGTTTTTCAATGATTAATTCACTGAAGATGGGGGCAATCAGGATTTTAGTATGCTCGATGTCATTCCTAAGTTGGTCACGTAAGAGGAGAGTGAGGAAATGATCAAATTACCATATCAAACGAAGGTCAAGCAGGTAGGTTTCGAGTTAAGTGGTGAAAGTGCAATTGGTCCAGATGGGTTTACATGTTTATTCTTCCAAGTGTGTTGGGAGATTGTTGTTGAGGATATCACCAGGTTGGTTAAGGCTTTCTTCTGCGGGTAGATGCTTCCATTGCATGCTACCCATACCAACCCGGTTCTGCTGCCTAAAAAAAGAAAGTGTGAGAACTTTCTCAGATCTAAGGCCAATCAGTCTCAGTTATTGTATAAACAAGGTGATTTTGAGAGTCCTGTATGGTAGGCTGGTTATGGTACTTCCCAAAATTATATCTCCAAATCAATTAGGCATTGTGAAAGGGAGAAACATGTTGAAAATGTTCTACTGGCACAAGAAATCATTGGAGACATCAGAAGGAGGAACAAGAACACTAATGTTGTGGTCAAACTTGATATGACCAACGCTTATGATAGAGTTTCTAGGATTTTCTTAACAGAAGTATTGAGAAAGTTTGGTTTCTCTAAGGTGATCATTGATATGGTGTGGAGATTATTATTCAATAATTAGTATTCTATTCTTCTTAATGGTCAGTTGAATGGGTTCTTTCAATCAAATAGGGGACTTAAGCAAGGGGATCCTCTCTCTCCTACTTTCTTTATTATTGCTGCTGAGGTTCTCTCAAGAAGTTTGAACAATCTGCATATGGATAGGAATTTCATTGGTTATGGGCTTCCTAAATGGAGCCCAGAAATCAATCATTTGTCCTATGAAGATGATACCATTTTGTTTTATTCTGGTGATAGAATATCCCTGATAAAGATGATGAATGTTTTAAGGTTCTATGAAAAAGTGTGTAGTCAACTTGTGAATAAATCCAAAAGATATTTCCACCTACATGAGAAAACCTCTCTGATTTTCTCAATTAGGTTAAGGAAACTTACAGGATTAGACAAAGGGATTTGCCTTTCACATATTTTAGATTCCTTGTATTTTATGGAAGGAAGAAGTGTGTCTACTTTGAGGAGATGGTAAGAAAGCTCTCGAAAAGAATCTTCTTTTGGCAGAATAAATATCTACCATATGGAGGAAAATCCATTCTCATCATGCGTGTTCTTAAGTCAATACCAATGTACTTGTTGTATGCTCTGATTCCTCCTAAAGGGGTGATCAGAAGTATACATCAAACAATGGCTAAGTTTTTTTGGGGAAACACAGGCTTAGATAGAAAGAAACATTGGGTCTCTTGGGAAGATATGTGTTACCCAAAAAAGGAAAAAGGTCTTGGATTAAGATCTCTCCTTCATGTAAATGGGGCCATGTATGCAAAATTGTGATGGAATTTTCGAACATCAGTGGCCATATTGTGATGTACTTATATGGGCAATAAGTACTACAAGAAAAATTATCCTACAATGGCCATGGGCACAACAACATCACATATATGGAGAGGAATTGTGGCTTTCAGAGAAGCAATGGACCTTTTATGTGGTGGTAGATTAGAGAGGGAAGCTCCAGGTTTTGGTTTGACAATTGGACCAAGATGGGAGCTCTATACTACACAGAAGAGGATCGTGCAAGGGAGAAGGAGGTAGAGGTTAAGGAGTTCATGTAGGAAGTTGGAGGATGGTAGGCTGAAAGACCGGGAGAAACAGTTTCTGACTTTATTCTCAGCAACATCAAGATAAAGCAGATACATGAGATGGATAAACCTTGGTGGATTGGTAGTGCACCTGGGGAATTCTTCTCAAAGACAACATTTCAAATCACAAGACACAAGAGGGATAAGGTGGAATGGGACAAATTTGTGTGGACAAGTGGACTATTCACAAGATGCCTTTTTTCTGTGGAGGGTTATGAAAGATAGAATACCTACAGATGATAATCTTAAGAGGTGCGAAATCCTCATTGTGTCAAAGTGTTCTCATAGTGAAGGAGTTGAGGAAACCATGCACCGTTTATTTCTATCGGCTCTCATAGCTAAAAACACTATGGGGGTATTTTGTTTCTTGTGGAGGTCTCACACTAGAAGGTAGAAGTCTAAGCATTGTCCTGCTAAACTAGTTGCATACTATGGATAAGGAGAAAGGAAGGGTTGTGCTAAGAGTTGTTCCTGCAGTCCTACTCTAGGAACTCTGGAAGAGAAGGAACAACATAAGGCATGGTAAACAGGTCTCATATGCATCTTACAGACCAAATGTGAAGCAACTCTATACCAGCTAGTCAGAGTCATTTTTCCTAAGTGGTTTGATGCCCCTAGAAGGTGGCCTAAATTTCTGGACCTGATTCAACAGTATAGGCCAAAGTTGCACTACAAGATTATTATGTGGAGTTTTCCTTAGGAAGGCTGGTTTAAATGTAACATTGATCGTGCTAGTAGAGGTAACCCTAGGCTGAGCTCTTATGTTTTTTGTATAAGGAATGCACAGGGTGATTTAATCTATGTTGGGGCTGATGTGATAGTCATATCAACAAATGTAGTTGCCGAAGCAACTTCAGTGTTGAAAGCCTTGATATACTGCCAAAGCAATCAAATTCCTAATTTGGTAGTGGAGTCAGATTCCCTAAGTATTGTCAAAATGCTTAAAAGAGAGTGGAAGATACCTTGGGAAATTCTACATATCATAGAGGAGATTAGAGAGCTAAAAGGAGATATATGATCAGTTATACAACACATATTCATAGAAGGAAACCAACTTGCAGACAACATCACAAACATAGCCTTGGAAAGAGATGGTAATCAGCAGTTTAGGTCATTTAGAGAGCTACCAGTTATGGAACGCAAAATTTTAAACACAGACAAGAGCCAAATTCCATTTTTAAGGATTAAAACAAGGCAGATCGGAGAGAGCACCACTTATGTTCTGGGTGCTAGCATGAAGACTAAAGTTTGGCACATGAATATTTACAAACCATTGCCTAATCTACCACTAAATAAGCCTAAGACAAGTCAGCTAATAAAAAGACAAAAAAACCAGCAAAAAGAGGAACCAGTTAGAGGAGAAGCGCGTGCAATCTCAGTGGATCTATGATTTACATCACGTGAGCAGCCCTTCTTCTCCTCTTGACCACCTGAAACGCAGAAATAGAGCAACATCAGCACAACTAAGATCTAGCAGAAACAAAAGGAAGGATGGGACAGGCACTTACATAGACTGGAATGTAAAAGTTTCTGCCCCCTTCATCACCTGTACTTCACCGAATATGACACCACAGAGACATCATCAGATCAGTATTCGACAGAGCAACCATTGAACATGCTAATGTAGGCTAGCTTACCTTTGAGAGCTGAATATTAAAGTCTTTGAAGACATCACATGAAGATAGTTGCAGACCCATATGATTTTAAGCTCGAATCGGTGGTTAGGGAGCCACTGAGACAGCATCGCCGACAGAAAGAGAATAGAAGAAGTTGCAGGGTCCCTTTTAGGAAACCCTGACTTCTCCACTACTCTTTTATTTCAGCTAAGGCGGTGCAATTTTCGGACGGGTTGGGTTTGATTTCTTGTTGGGTTTTTTGTTGTGATGGATTATGTATTTGGGCTTTGTAAGTCTTTCCCTCGTTGAATATAAATAAAATGTATCATCCGCCCAAATTTTAATAAAAAAAGACGAAGTTATACTCAATACTTTTAAATGCTTGCAGTCACATTTTTTTTAACGAGCAATATTAATGTTAGATAAGTTTAGTCAATAATAAAGGTATCAAAAATATTGTATATCAATCTTCAATTAACAAAGTCGTGAATAGAATAATTCAATTGACAAAAAGACCAAAATATTTTAATTCATTCAATTAAAGTAGATTTTATTACATATTCCCTCTTTTGTAAGAAGAATGAATCTAGGGTGACTTAACAAAAAGTTTAAAGATATAAACAATTTTTATAAAGTTAAATTTAAATTATATCAAATATATTAAAAATTAAAATTAAAATTTTAGTTTAAAAGATCATTTTGTTAAACAGCGACAAACGGCTGTTGTCGTGTGGTCCCAACCAAAAATCCCCTAAAACCTAGGGATTCACCGTCATCACTTTTTCTCCGTCTCAATTGCCGGCGACGGGCGTTTTCTTCGCCGGGAATTTATAGTCTGGTGTTGTTCTTGTTTTTGAATCAGTCAGCATGACTCAAGGTATACAATTCTCTCCTTTCCACTTCTTTTTTCTTTTGATTATAAATTGTAAGCGTAAGATTGTTCTCTTCTTTTAGCACCTAGTAAAAGAGCTGCTGTTGAAGGAGAAGGGGAAGGAGAAGATATAATCACTGATCTGCAGAGAAACGTAGTCGATCGTATTATTGAGCTGTTGCCGGTTTTTGACGCAGCGAAAACTAGTCTTTTGTCCAGAAAATGGAGATACATTTGGGCTTCGCTGCCATATTTGGTGTTGAATAACTTCTTCTGCAAAAAGTTAACAACAAATTCGGACTCTCTGTTTAGAGAAATAATAGATATGATTCTCTTACAGCATACTGGAGACATTGTGAAATTTGATCTTGATGTTTGAGGAGTAAATTTGTCTCCATATACAGATATGGTGTCAAGAAAGTAACTCTCCTCATATATACAGACAATATAAGTGCTTATAAATTGCCCTCATATATATTTAATTGTCGAACCCTGACACAATTGAGACTCTTCAACTGTATCTTCAAACCACCAAATTCCTTTCTTGGATTCAACAATCTTAAAACCCTCTATCTGGAAGGAGTAACTTTTGTACCAGCTACTGAGTTTTCTGTTATCAATGCACCCCTTCTTGTCAATTTGACCTTGAATTACTGTGACGGTACTCAATACCTCAACATTGTTGTCTCATCTGGGTTGAAGTACTTGCTTGTTCTTGAGAGTCACTATAATCTTGACCTAAATCGCTTTATGAACTGCAAAAGCTTGACATATTTGCACCTTGTGGTGGATAATCCGATACACAGTGATAAAAAATCAACTTATGAAAAGCTTCTTTTTAGCTTGGCAGCACTTGAGACACTTACATTGGGTTCATTTGTCCTCGAGGTTAGAATCCTGTTTTATTTGGATATGTCTGGAGTTATGTGCTTGTCCATATTCTTATTGTTCTTTTTGGTCCAAAGCTTTAGAGTACAGGTGTAGTTACAAAGGAGCTTCCTTCTACTCTGAACTACTTGTGGCATCTACAGTTAAGTATAGACTTGGGCAAAATATGCCAGACTTCTTATGCTCTCGAGATGATTAAGAGTTTGCCCAACTTGCTGAAACTTCATATTTGGGTAAGCATAAGTCGTACATTTATGTTGTCATACACAAGATATAAGTTTGTATCTGTGATCTGCTTTACTTTTGATTCGTATGTTTAAAATGAGAAACTAAAACATGGTGTTGGCGTATGCCACCAATTAGGTTTATGCTGCTTGTGACAAGGATGAAACGGTTATGAAATATCTTGACAAACCAGCTTGCTTGGACCAACCTCTCGACAAACTTGAAGATGTCATTATGCATTCTTTTAGGGGTTCAAAATCTGAACTGTTCTTCATAAATCTATTGTTTGCTCATGCTCCATCTTTGGTTAGGATGAACATCAAGCAGTGGAAAGCTCCGGGGTCTAGGGAAGAAAGAAATATCAGCAAAGAGTTGATGCGCTTCCCTAGAGCATCTCCCAAGGCTGAGCTATTCTATTCGCCAAATATAGATTAGGATATTAATAGGTCAGTTTATTTGCAATTCGATACTATTAATGCTCATTGATTCCTTCTGAATTTTGTAGAAAAAGAGAATGAATTGGCAGCATGAGTAATAAATATGTTTAGTAGATGTTTGAAAGTTCGGTCTGCATCTCTGCTTGATAAGATCGCCAATCTTTTTGCTATTGTCTTTACTCTTTCATATGCAGTTGTTTATACATATTTCATGAATAGGTAATATAGTTTGTAAACACTTTAAAGCATATATGCAATTCGTTATGGCCAAGGGCTTTTGGCATCAAGTGTAATAAAGCCTGGGAACTGGCGTGTACCTTCTAATAAATATTGTTAGAAGTAGATAGTGCGTAATCTACAACATTGGTCGTTGAAATTATAAGATTTAGTTTTCAGATACGCATTTGATGATGCAAAGAAGATGGGTTAGAGGGGAAAAAAAAGATTAATTGGGAATTTATCTTTACTCTTAAAAAATAAGAGGACGTAGGAGAGTCTTCTCTCAAGTTCTCCCGATGAGTCTCTATCACTACTCATAAATATGTAAAATACCATAAACAAATGTATTGTATTCTCAAACAGATTCATGGAATATTTTGATGAAGAATATGAAAGGCTTAAACCTCTGATGAAATTCTCTTTCAGACCATCCGTATCATTTACACATAATCGAAGATGCTCTTTTTCCCCATTCCATTAGTAGTGGTTTCCTTTGAAGGTGTAGACGAGTGCTCCTCACCACTTAATTCATTTTTCTCCATTTTCTTAGACTGTTCTCTACTCCCTTCCCCACCCCCTGTTGGACCATGATAAAATTGTTTTTTCCAAGTTTGTAGTGATTCAGGGTGGCAAGCAACACCTAGCAAAGACGGAGCTAC
The DNA here is from genome assembly GCA_011800125.2 of Solanum clarkiae. NCBI lineage: Eukaryota > Viridiplantae > Streptophyta > Magnoliopsida > Solanales > Solanaceae > Solanum > Solanum clarkiae. The sequence goes on along the minus strand of JAABOM020089807.1, from coordinate 16,449 downwards.
AATCACCGAAAGGTAGTCTGTTGAACCCTTTTCTGCTAAAAAATTTATATTCTATATAGGTCAAATATTACATTTTGCACATATGTATTGAATGCTCAACACCCTGAGTGAAATTTCTGATTTTGTCATGATATTCGGATAAAAGTATATATTAGTGTGTTATACTTCATGCATAATTGTGTCTTTACATCATTATCTTGGGTGTTTTAAGCTTATTATGAATTTTATGTTCGTAAGAAATGTGCCAGATGAACTTGGTCAAATTGAGATGATTTTGACTTGAGGAATGAAGACTGAAGGATGGTTGGGCTCGTCTGAAATCCCTGCCTCACGAGACTGACAGGAAAGGCAAGAACCACGAGAAATTTTAAAGTTGGTCGGGCTCACTTGTGGTCCTTCCTAAGTGAGATTTTAGACGAGCCAAGAAAAACTGGCCCTGTCAATTTGAATGGAATTATTTGAGCTCCTACACACCCTATGTCATGTAAATACTCTAGAAATATATTTTGGAGGTGAATACATCATTTTGGAGGCACGAGCATGCTGAGAGGCGAAAGACAGCGTATTTAGATTATATTTGAACAATGTTAATCCTTACAAAATGGCCATGAATCAAGGAAGAAATTTCTCCCTTTTCCTTCTTTTATTGTCCTGTTTCAATTATAAGTACTAAGCCTACGGCTATCCAGCTTCTTTCACATAGATAGTAAAAGAGATGCTGCCATTCAAGATAGAATTAGTGCTCTACCAAGTAACCCTATACATCGCATCCTCAAGTCTTGCCGGTTAATGATACTGCATGAGCCAAGTATTTTGTCCAAAAATTGGAGATATATTTGGGCCATGCAACCCAATTTGTTTACGGTATGTTGGAGATACGACTCACTTACAATATATTGGAGATATTGTGAAATTTGATTTTTATTTTTTTCGGGAGTAAAATCGTCTTCATATACAAATAATTAGATGTCGATAGATGGAGGCTTTATGTCACTAGAAATGGTGTCAAGTAGCTAACGATAACTATGTCAGATAATATTAGTGCTTACTATTGTAGTGTACATGTGTGTATCACTCGAATATTATTAACTTAAATATAATAAAGGTATAACATCCAAAAATGAATATTATTTGTCAGCAATAAACAATTACAAGTAGATAGAACAAGGATGAAAGACAATAAATATATATTTAATTAAGATTTATAGAGTGTACTTTCTCAAATATTTAATGAAAAAATTATCATAGTTTCATTTTGATTTTGAATCAAAATGATCATATTTTGTTTAAGCATATAAAAGCTGAGTATTTTGGCCAAACTTTTAGGGTAAAAGAGTTAAAGAAGTGACCTTTCGTAGCAAAAATCATTTTTCAAAAAGTAAAAAAAAGGACATATTTTTATCTAAAACACTTTTAAAATCTAGTTGAACACCAAATTTCATCCCACTGTTAATAATTTATTTTATTTTAAAAGTAAATGAACAGTCAAACACAATTTTTGTTATTATTAAAAATTTTTTTTTGAAAAATACGCCTAACAAAAAAAAGTTACATAAAACAAGCACAATTGAAAAGATCAATCTTAATGTTTAAAAATTATTGATCTTTCCAAGTTTTCTTTTTTATAATTATGGGTATGTATCAAAATGTATTTTTTCATTTTATTTGTCATTTTTAGTATATCAAAAGTAAAATATATATATTTTTTCATGTATCAATTTTAACATTAATTACTTATTTTTCATGTCCTACCTAAAGATTCATTACTATGTATATTATAATAAATATTTATGTCAATTACATTTTTTAAAGATGCGTATAAAATCATAATTGGGCAAGTAAAATTCTAACGGAGTACTAAACAAGTTCTAACTTTTCAGCTCTTAGTTGAACAAAGTTTTGACCTTTTTTTGATGCATTTAACCAAAAAAAAAAAAAAAAAACTTTTTCAATAAAAATACATGTAAACACGCATTCCAATTAATTGATGCTAAAATAAGAAAAGATTTTCTTCGCATAAAATTTTAATGGATTAGAACTTACTACATTTTAAAAATTCTTACATAAATTAAATAAGAAAAAAGATTTAAGAAGTAAAATTTTAATCAATTTACATTATGAAATATTAAGAGTTCTAACTTCTTACAAATACATAAAATTTTAATAGCTACAACTTCAATTAATTTATCATCCACACGAATAAAGCTCTATCATCTTCGTCACCTAAGAAATCAGTAATATTGTACCAAATAATGTAGTCGCGAACTGCAAATAAGTATCGTAAATTTGGTTGGAACTAAGTTGATTTGCAAAGTTTTCTATTACACATCCTTGGTCGCGGAAACAATTAATTAATAATAAGAGAGTAGAAATAAAGGAACACGGGGCTAAGGGACATTTTTCATATCATAAAACGTCATAGAACTAAAGAGAGTCAAGGCTCATAGCATCATTACATACTTGTCCAACAATACCTCTTAACATAGAACTTAGCGGGGGCCAAGACAAGCAACCGGGCTTACCCCTCATAGTCAAAGTATACAATAAATAGAAGAGAGTCTATACATAGCATAAATCAAGAAAAGTATGTCCTCGAAGTTAAGGACTCACCAACTTGCTTTGAGGGATATCACACTAGCCACGTGGAGGAGGAGAATGATCAAGTGGGACTCCAGTTCCTACATGGTAACATCTTGTAGGAATAGAGTACGTGTTAGGACGTTTGAATGTACTAAGTATGTAGAATGCAATGCAACAATAGATAAGCAACATAGTCAAAATGCATAATTAAACAATAGATGATCATATAACAATATTGCATGCATGAATGATACTTGAAGTAAACATGCTTATATATGAAACATATTACATGTATAGGAATAGACCATCATCATAGACCAAGCAACTTAGTACTTGGAATCTAAGGTACACCACCCCTTAGAAGTGATTGAGGTTCCAACCCTTAATTGGTTGATGGACATGACCATCCTCCATTGGAAGTGATTGAGGTACCAACCGCTCAATTAGTTGATGGCTTACCACCCTCATCCGAGGTGATTGAGGTATCGACCCCTCAATTGGTTGATGGCTTATCTCCCCCCCCCCCATCTAAGATGATTGATGTACTAACCCCTTAATTGGTTAATGGCTTACCACCCCCATCCAAGGTGATTGAGGCATCACCTCTCAATTGGCAATGGTTAACACATAAAAAAATAGATACGTCTCATGAAATCATCACATTCATATCACCCTTTCATTATCATAAAGTCACTTAACTCATATGCCAAGCATTAGGCCTTCAACAACTCAAGATACATTAACCAGATATTTTACCAAACACTTGGTGGGTGTGCAATGCTAGTGTAAAAGCATGCAATTCAAGAGTGAAATCATGCAAGTAAATTGAATGTAAAACCACCTATCAACACTTAGTAATACCCTCATGCAATATACATAAAAACCCTTCCGTAAATCTCAAGATAGATCTAAGATTCATAGCTCAAAACATGCATAAACAGTCATACTTTTACAAAACCCCAACATAGGTCATAGTCAAATTCATAATAAAAGACCCATAAATAAAATCACTTAGAAACATATAATTTAGGTCAAAAGGGAGCTTGGGCACCACGAGTAAAAGGACCCAATGGTTGAAACCCACATACCTTAGCTTTGGAGAATTACTTGATGAAGCTTGGATATAGAGACTCGAAGCTTGAGTAAAATCCTTAAGATCCGGATGAGTTTTGGGACTTGAAATTTGGGGTGAAATATATGTCTAAGTGTTTGAGAGAGTATTAGGGAATGTCTTGTATGATATGAAGGTGAAATATGGCTAAGTCTATAGGTATTTTCACGCATGGGAAGACTTAGGCCCAAGACCTAAAAGTATTGGACCGAGACAGAAAACTGGCAGCAAAGTACCATATCTTCGCGACAACTCCGCGTCGCGGAGAGAACGCATACCCTCATTGGAATATGAAATTTTGGCGAAATAACATTTTGCTGCGGTTGCTCTAAAATCGGGGTTATAACCATTTCCCAATCAATTTTACCCTCTGATCTAGAATATGATGTCGAATTTTTGATATCATACATGGATTTTGAGATATATGAAAATTACGATTCCGGGCACTTTCGAGGGTACATTTTCAGGCACTTTTTTTTGGGTCATTTCAATATCTCCCCCTTGGAAAGATTTATCCCCGAATGTCAAAGAGATGTACATAAGAATAGTAAGCATGAAGAAATCAACTCCAACAAGAATGCAACAATACACTTAAACACCATTTTTCGAAAATCTCAACATAAGTATTAAAATCACCATGAAATTTGTGAATAAAAACCTGACTGCATGCAAATGATATAGGGGCTGAAACATAAGACTTGAAATCACATAGGGGACTTAGAGTTAGTACCTTAGACTTGAGTAGAATGGAAGAGATAAGGATATCACTTTTGCATGTCTGTTTCGGCTTCCCATGTAGCACTTTCAACTTGCTGATATATCCAAAGGACCTTAATGGAAGTAAAAATCCTTGTTCCTTAGCCTCTTCACTTGCCTATACAAGATCTCTATTGGAACATCCTCATAAGTCAAGTTGTCTTCAACAAAACCCACAATATCTAATGGAACAATAGCATTCAAACCACCCACACACTTCCTCAACATGGATACATGAAACACCGGATGAACCAAGTCCATCTCGCTAGGCAACTTGAACTCATAGGTCACCTCACCAATCCTCCCCATCACTCTATAAGTACCCATAAATCTGGGACTCAATTTACCTTTCTTACCAAAACGGACCACACCCTTCATGGGTGAAACCTTCAAATAAAACCAATAACCAACTTTAAATTCAAGCTATCTTCTCCTAACATTGACATAGGACTTTTGACGACTTTGGGCTATTTTCAACCTTTATCTAATCAATCTTACCTTCTCCATAGCCTCCATAACTAGATTCGAACCCAACAAAGCCATTTCTGCCACTTAAAACCACCTAACCAGTGATCTACAACGTCTACCATAGAGGGTCTCAAAAGGAGCCATACAGTGCTAGAATATAGCTATTCCTATAATCAAATTCAATCAATGGAAGATGATCATCCCAACTACCCTTAAACTCCAAATACAAGCCCTAATCATATCCTCAAGAGTTTGGATAGTTCTTTCGGCTTGGTTATCCGTTTGAGAGTGAAAGGTCGTACTAAGCTTTACCTTGGTCCCAAGACCCCTTTAGAAGGACCTCCAAAAGTGTGAAGTGAATTGATCCCCACGATCTAATATGATACATAAGGGCACCCCATGCAACCTCACAAACTCATGAATGTATAATTTAGCATAGTCTTCGGCCCCATAAGTAGTCTTAACCAGTAGGAAATAAGCCGGCTTTGTCATCCTATCAATCACAACCCAAATAGAATCAAAACTTTCTAGTCTTAGGAAAACCAACCACCTAATCCATGTTAATTTCCTCTCACTTCTAAGTAGGAATCTCTACGTCTTGGGTTAGGCCACCCGGCCTTTGATGTTCAACTTTGACTTGTTGGCAACTATGACATCCAGATACAAATTTGGAAATGCCTTTCTTCATACCTCCCCACCAAAACACATCCCTCAAATCTCTATACATCTTGGTAAAACCAGGGTGGATATAATAGAAAGAATCATGAGCCTCATCAAGAATCTTTTTTCTCAAATCATCAATGCAAGCCACACATAACTTGCCTTGATACCTAAGGGCATCATCCCCCCTTTGGGAGAAAACCTCCACCTTACCCTCTTTCACCAAGGCCTTCAATTCTAAAAAGGAGGGCATCAAGATCTTGTTTTGCTTTTACTTCATCAACCAAGAAATAATTTGAACCATCAATAACCACAACACCACCATTATCAACCTCTTCTAACCTAACCCCCAATCTAGCCAACTGATGGACCTCCCTAGCTGCCTCTTTGCCCCCATCATCAACATGAGTTGTGTTACCCATAGAAACCCTACTCAAAGCATCCGCCCCAATATTAGCCTTATCAGGATGATAATTCACACTCATATCATAATCCTTAAGAATCTCTAACCACCTTCGTTGTCTCAAGTTAAGATCTTTTTGAGTGAACACATAATGAAAACTCTTATGATTAGTGAATATATCAACATACGCCCCCATACAAATAATGACGCCAAATTTTTAAAGCATAAATAATGGCAGCCAATTCAAGATCATGGGTAGGATAATTATTTTCATGCACTTTGATTTGTCTAGAAGTATAAGCTATTACCTTACCATTTTGCATCAAAACACAACCCAAACCAATCCAAGAGGCATCAGAATACATAAAAAACCCTTCAAACCCTTCTGGTAGAGACAGGATAGGAGCAGAGACAAACTTATACTTCAAGGTTTGGAAACTCTTTTCAAACTCATCGGTCCATACAAACTTAGCCTTCTTTGGAGTCAACTTAGTAATGGGAGAAGCAATGGAAAAGAACCCATTCACAAACCTCCGATAGTAACTTGCTAAGCCCAAGAAGCTTCTAATGTCCAATGGGGTCAAACGTCTAGGCAAATTTCTAATCACATTTGTCTTTTTAGGGTCCACCTTAATACCATCCCCCGACGCCACATGACCTAAAAAGACAACCTCTTTCAACCAAAATTCACACTTCTCATATTTAGCATACAACTTCTCTTCCCTCAATCTTTGTAGCACCACCCTCAAATGAGCCATATTCTCCTCCTCACTATGATAATAGATCAAAATATCATCAATGAAAACTACCACAAACAAATAAAGGTAGGGTTTAAAGACCCTATTCATAAGACATATAAAGATAGCTAGTGCATTGGTCAACCAAAAGACAAAACAACAAACTCATAATGCCCATAACTAGTCCGAAAGGTTGTTTTGGGAATGTCACACTCTCTCACTTTCACTTAAAGATACCTGGACCAAAGATCAATCTTAGAGAAATAACTAGCCCCGTGAAGTTGGTTAAACAAATCATCAATCCTTGGTAGACGATATCTACTCTTTATGGTGACCTTATTAAATTGCTGATAGTCAATGCACATTCTAAGAGACCCATCCTTCTTCTTCACAAATAACACAGGTGTACCTCAAGGTGATTGGTTAGGCCTAATAAAACCCTTCTCCAACAAGTCCCTCAATTTCTCCTTCAACTCCTTTAACTCCGTTGGGGTCATAAAGTAAGGGAGAATAGAAATAGGTTGAGTATCAGGAAGGAGGTCTATACTAAAGTCTATTTCCCTTTAGGGAGGAACACCGAGAAGGTCATTGGGAAAGATATCAAGAAACTCATTAACCACTAGAATCAATTCTATAGAAAGGACTTTGGACTCAACATGCCTAATTCTCACAAGATGATAGAGACACCTCGTAGAGATCAACTTTTGGGCTTTAATACAAGAGACAAACCTATCATTGACCACCACATAATGACTCTACCACTGAAGGTTGGGTTCATTTGGGAATTGGAATTTGACCCTACGGGTTCTACAATCAATAGAAGCATAATATGTATGCAACCAATCTATCCCAAGAATGATATCAAAATCAAACATATCCAAGTCAAAAAGATCACAAGGTAATATTTTATGCAAGATGCAAACAGGAAAATTTCTATAGAGCTTTCTAGCAACTATAGATGCACTAATGGGAATAGACACCTTTGAAGACGCATACAACAATTCAGGCTCAACATGAAACTTTTTGGAAATAAGAGGAGTAATAAGAAAAAGAGTGGCACCCGGGTCTATCAATGCATACACATCAAAATCAAAGACTTTTAACATACCGGTGATGATATCGGGCACTTCATCAACCCTTTGCCTCCCATGGAGAGCATAAAACTGATTGTGCCTTGAGGAACTACTTTATTGGCCTCCTCTACACAAAGGAACTGCATTAGCACCATGGCCTTGAGGACGAACATCCTTACCCTTGTTGCGGTTTCGTGGGCAATTAATCATCTTGTGGCCTACTTCCCCGAAATCTAAACAAGCATTGATATCCCTCAAGCTTGGGCCACCATGACCCCTACCACACTTTGGACACACGAGTCTAGGCATAATACCACCACCCTCTTGGGGCCTTGGGTAGTTATTGGCAAATCTTCCACTAGGAACATGAGAAGACCCTTGGCATTGGTGAAACTGGCCACCCTTGTGACTTTGGAACTTACCATCAAAACGGGCCCTCTCGGCCTTATGACCCCTTCTCTTCCTCAATTTCTCCCCTTCCAATTGTTCGACATAAGTCATCAAGCGGGACAAATCCATGTCATTAATCAACATGGAGGTATGACATTCTTCACTCACCAAATCAGATACACCTATTACAAACTTATTCATTCTAGACCTCGAGTCGAAAACCAAGTGTGAAGCATATTTATAGAGTTGGTTGAACTTGAGGGCATACTTCTTCACACTCATAGACCCTAGCTTCTAATTCATGAACACCATCAATTTGGCTTCCAAGATCAAGAGGAAAGAACCGGTTGAAGAAAGCTGCCTTAAACTCCTCTCATAGAACCACACTATTGTTCCCCTTCTCCTCCTTCCATTGTGTGTACCATGTTTGGGCCACCCCATTGAGTTAGTAAGATGCCAACTCCGCCTTCTCTTCCGACCTCAAACCTATGATAACCAACACTTTGTGAACCTCATCAATAAATTCTTGAGTGTCCTCATCCACCTTAGACCCATTGAACTTTAGTGGGTTCATCCTCATAAAGTCCCTCACTCGAGATGCTACAGTAGGATCATGAGGGGCTTGGACCACTTGGTTATATTGGTTAGCCACAACTTGAGCTAGCAAGCTGAGAGCATCCCGGAGCTCTCCATGAGCCAGTTGTTCCTCGGGTGTGCGGGCCCTTCCTCCTCTTGTATTAGGCATAATCTAGCATAGTAAAGAACAATAATTAGGGGAAAACCTTACCTTAACTTCTATAGAATGACATAGAGTAAGAAGAAGGGAAACATTTCCTAAAGCGTCTCACAGCCTCTTACTCATAGTTGTGGTGCATAACACAACCATGAATAAGACTCTAATCAATGCAGTGTATTGGATGTTGAGGACCATTAACAACCTGGTGTTCTGATACCAAGTTTGTCACGACCCAAGCCTAGGCTTAGATGTGACACGGTGAATGGGGAACCCGAAGGGACCCCAATCAAGCCTCTTAACATATAATTACACATCCTTGGTTGCAAAAGCAATTAAGTAACTATAAGAGAGTAGAAATAAGGAAACACGGGGCTAAGAGACATCATTCATATCATAAAACATCATAGAATCAAAGAGAGTTAAGGCTCATAGCATCATTATATACTTTTCCAACAACATCTCTAAACATAGAACATAGCGGGGGCCAAGACAAGCAACCAGGCTCACCCTCATAGTCAAAGCATACAATAAAGAGAAGATAGTCTATACATAACATAAATCAAGAAAAGTATGTCCTCAAAGTTGAGGACTCACCAACTGTAAGGACGTAGAATTTCCAAGATTATATATGTCGTTTAAGACTGTCATGGGCCCCTACGACAAGCCAAGTTCAAAAGGATTTTCATTGGCTACGTTCAACACAAGTACCAGTAGAAGGGTCAACTTTAAACAATAATAACTCTTAGCACATTTAGAATTGGGTGGCCCACGATAAGTCAAATGAAAGCCCTTTGAGTTAGCTTCACAAAGCACTTGATTTAACCTCATTATAATGTTAAATGAAGGAGTTATGACCATTTTCATGAGACCCTCCCGTGCAGTGAAGCCCCACGGGCACCTATACGGGTAGTGGTGTCTTATACGGACCATGTGAGGTGTCTTGAGTTGGAAAAGGCCATTTTTTGCCTACAACATGGGGTGCAACCAGTGGCATGGCTGTGTGGATTGCCACTGGCCGTGTGGCTGGTCTTGGGGTGAGTACAAGAGAGGAATAGTGGGCGTTTGGGGGAGTTTTCTTGCTAAGTGTTGTGCCACGCCCCTCACCACGACCCGTGTCATGGTGCACGACCCGTGGTCCTTGGAATGGAGCCTGGAAAACATTTTTTAGAACCAAGTATAGTGCTATGAGCCTCCACATGACCCGTGAGGATCTACATGAACCATGGAGTCCTCCGTGGTCGCGACGAGGCATCTTTTTCCAATTGATTTCCAACTTTAATTTTTAGACCAAGTACCTTTTCAATGGCACTCAACACGACCTGTGGAGTGCCACATGACTCGTGGGACCCTTCATGGGTCATCACTTTGCCAATTTTTTCATCCGTTCACTAATGGCATTTTCATAAATGCTAATTACTCTAATACCCTTTTTAGACTTCCAATACTATCTTAACCTTCCTAAAAGACCTAAACAATGTTCCAAAGAATAACTCACTACTCTCATCTCAATCACACTCCCAAATCCTCTCAAAAGCCTCCATAAAGCTCCAATTCAATTTCAAGAAACCCAAGAACAAGTTTCGATTCCAAGACCCACTTCCAAGCTTCCATTCTTCCCAAACTCAATTTCAAGGAACCTAAGGTATGTGGGTTGATCCTTGACTTCCTTTCAATCAAGGAGACCCAAAATTATTTTTAAGCTATCTCATGGATTTCTAGTTACTTTACTTTTGGGGTTTTGAAGATTATAAATTCTAAAATTCTAATTATGCATGGGTAGTGTTTATTTGATGATCTTAATGTGATTTAAATTATTACATTAGGATCTTCTTTGGGGTTTATGGAATTTCAAGTATGAATGTCCCCTTTAAGAATTATTTATGCATGGGTGATTACACTATGGATTTAAATATGGATTTAATTATGTTTTCATTTCAATTTCATATTATAAATGTTGATTTTATATTGAATCTTAATTACCCATGTCATTCTCTCATTGTTCATAACATATGCATTCATGTACATGAATTATTTTGAGAAGTTATGTTATGGGTTAAGCTCAATTTTGTTTTATGGTATGATTTTGATAAAATATTGGCTATGACAATATTGTGATCATATATATGTCTTTGATTTTGGGTCTTTGAGCATTTTCGATGCTTGCACCATTTTGTATATGAATGGACTATTCCTATGCATGAGTATATAGACTATGAAATTATGTTTTGGCTTTTAAGCCTCAGAATGTATTGAAATGGTTTCAGAAATGATTTACGTCATCTGAAAGTTTGTATTATATATGTATACGTATATTTATTCTTGTGGAATGATGACTTAGAACCGATGGATTGGGGCTGTTAGGTCCATCTCCAAGGGCCCTCTCCTTTTCCTTGAACTATGTGCTTAGCATAGGTTTTCGATCTGAAGAGGAAGTTTCCCAGTAAGGACAAGAAATGATTTGATTTGTGATTTTGTGAAAATCCTATCCAAAGAGGGAGTTGTCCCGTAAGGAAGGTTACTTCATACGAAAAGGGAGTTGTCTCGTAAGGTGAAGTGTGGTCTATCCTTGACAAGTAGATTACCTCTTTACCGGTGAGGGAATTTCATCGGGATTCCAAGTAATAACCGCTTAGTCTTACTTATGTCTGTTGAGGTCACATCCCTAATATATATAAGAGGATCATTTGCATTTCATGCATCATGACTTCATAGCATCTCGTATATTACATTCTTCGATATTCAACTCTTTCTATATTATGTGCCTTGTCATCTAACGTCGATATGCAGGTTTTGGGTAAGTTACATGCATTGCACCCCATATACTTAGTACATTCAAACGTACTAACACATACTCTATGCCTATATGCTGTTATCATGTAGGAATCAGAGCCCCTATTGATTCTCCTCGTGGCTAGACGGATTATTCAAGTTAGGTTTTGGTGAGTCCTCATGTCCGGGGACAATATCTATCTTCTTTCACACTTATGTTCAGACTACATCTTGTATATTTTAGAATACTTATAACTATAAGGGTAAGATCGGTTGTTTGTCTTGGCCCCCGCTAAGTTCTATGTCTAGAGATGTTGTTAGACAAATTATGTATTACGCTTGAGCTTTGACCCATTTATGTTATTCAAGTGTTTAACTCTTTACCTTAGACCCGATTCCTCTTGTTTATGCCTATCTCTTATTGTCATTTTAATTGCTTCCACGACCAAGGATGTATAATGATATGCAATGAGGCTTCTGTGGGGTTCCTTCGGGTCCCCTATTCGTCGGTCACAGGTTCGGGGTGTGACAAAATGGTATCACTGCACTAGGTTGTTAGATCCTCAGAGTCCAACACTCTGCGTCATATAGATTCTTATTCATGGTTGTGTTGTGCACCACAACTATGAATAAGAGGCTATGAGGCGTTCTAGGAAATGTTTCACCTTTTCATGATCTATATCGTGCGATAGAGTTAGGTCCCCTAGGGCTTATTGTTAATCTCTAACCGTTACATTTTAGGATATGTCTCAAGCTACTCAAGATGGTGATATGTCGAATGCGAAGGTTCGTAATGTTCTATGGGTAATGGCCAAAGCGGTGACAACATTAGCAACTCAACTCAATTTACAAGTGGGCGCTCCCGAGACTTCTAGTGGTGAGAGGAGAGGTAATGAGGCCAAGAGGGCCCATGTTGAGGGTAAATTCCAGGGTTCCAAGGGGAGAGATAGGGGTGGTATGGTGCCTTATGCTAGGTGCCCAAAATATGGTAGATGCCATGATGGACCATGCTTGAAAAAAACCAATGCTTGTTATGGTTGTGGAGGGGAGGGTCATAAGATAATAAATTGTCCTCATAGGCATAAAAAGGGTAAAAGAGGTGATAAGGGGGTGGAAGGGCCTAGATGCCGAAAGTGTGGGAAGGGCCATGACGGCCTATGTTTAGAGAAGTCTAATGCTTGCTTGGGTTGTGGCGGATTTGGGCGCAAAATTAGTGGTTGTTCTCTTTCTCAACCAGAAGGAGGTGATGGTAGGATGGATGGTATGGAAAGAACCATGGTAGTCCATGCTTGAGGAGGACCAATACTTGTTATAGATGTAGTAAAGTGGGCCACAAGCTAGTTGATTGTCCATATGTTCTAAGGAAGTGTAAGGGTGGTCGACCTTTGGATCGAGGTGGTCATGTTGATCAAGTGGCTCAAGGAGAGGATGAGGTGCCCGATGCTATTACCAATAAGTTGAAGTTTCCTTGGCTTTGATGTGCATGTATTGTTAGGCCTGGTGTGCCACTACTTCTTCTCTATTCTTTTGGTTGCTAGTGGGGCTTCTTGTGTGTCCAAGTTGTTGTCTGGACCTTTGATGTCCATCCTTTTTGTTAAATATATGGCTGTTAGTAGGTTCATAGGTGTTGATATGGGTTTGTATTGCGTTAGGTCTTGTCTTGTGATCTTGGTTAGACTTAGTTTGTCGGGTTGAGGGTCTTGGGGTAGTTTGGGCTACTTGCATGACATGCTTTTAATAAGTGTAGAACCCGTAAGGTTTTAATATGATGAGTAGGGATGGTCGATCGATTTGGTCAACTACAATGGGTTAGTCACTTCTCTAAGTTTGATTTGAGGTTCAGGTTTCGTTCCCAAGTGTGGATGAGGGTGGGTGATATCCCTAAGTGTCCTTTCGGACTAGGAATGAGCATTTTGAATATTGGTAGTGTTGCTTGGTAGACTTATGCACCGGTTGTGTTTATGGGTTTCATGAATAGGGTCTTAAAACCCTACCTTGGCATGTTTGTGGTGGCCTTTAGCAATGGAGTATTGAATTATATAGAGCTTGTGAATCACTTGGGGGTAGTGTTGCAAGTCCTGGGAGATGAGAGGTTGTTTGCTAAATATGATAGGTGTGAGTTGAGGATAACAAGAAGGTGGTTAATTAGAACTCCTTAAGGATTGTGATACGAGTGTGCGGCATTTCCCCATTGAGGCTAATGTCTAGGGGTAGCCTAGCACATGTGGATAATGGTGATAACGAGGTGACTAGTGGGATCCACCGGTTGTTTAGATTGAAAGTTAGGTTAAGGAAAATTGAGAATGGTAGTATTGTGTTCTTGGTGGTTCCAACTCTTCTTTAGTTGAGGAGGTCTAGTTTAAGCAAGGCCTTGATTCTGCCTTATTAGAGTTGGAAGTTTTGGGTGAAAGGATGGTAGAGTGGAGGTTGTCTCCCAAGCGGGAGATGGTGGTTTAGGTTACCAAGTGGACTAAGCGTGTTTAAGGTTGACAATTGAGTTTAGGGTTGTGAGTCCTTATAGAATGTAGACGAAGGTTGGTAAGATTGCATAAGTATGGGAACTTCCTATGAGTAGGGAAGTGATTTGTCCGGTTCTTTGTGTTTCTAGGTTGAGGGGATGTGTTAGTGACTCTAGTGTTATAGAATTCTTTGAGGTTGTGGATTTTGTGGAGGATAAGTTGACTTAGAAGAAGGTGCTGGTGGAGGTATTGGATGGTAAGGGTGGAAAAGATGATTGATAAGGGTGTAGCATTCGTCAAGACCCATTAGGGAAAATGACAAGTTGAAAGTACCATCGAAGATGCCGAAGCAATCTTGGTAAGGTGACATCTCTATCTTTTCCAATCTACCTAAGCGTAAGGCACTAGGTTCTTTCTTTTCCCAAATGATCCCGACCCTTTCAATTCTTGAGTCTCATGGCATAACATGCTTGCATGTGCATTGAAATGATTTACATTATGTTAGAAATGAATTGAATACATTTTTGGCATGAGTTTAACTACTTTATGATCTTTAACTAGTAAACTATGCATTGATCACATGGTTGGAGGTTTCATGTTCTGAGTCAAGTCTTTCAAGCTTTGTTTCTTCCACATTTGAGGATGAATGTTCCCAAGGGGGAGATGATATAAGGAACTAGAATTTCCAAGCTTATATATATATTTAAGGCTATCATGGGCCCCTACGACAAGCCAAGTTCAAAATAATTTTCATTGGCTAAGTTCGACACAAGTATCGGTAGAAGGGTCGACTTTAAACAAGCATAACTTTTAGCAAATTTGGAACTGAGTGGCCTACGACATGTCAAATGAAATTCCTTTGAGTTAGATTCACAACGTACTTGGTTTCACCTCATTTCTATGTCATATAAAGGAGTTATGGCCGTCTTCGTGAGACCCTCCCGTGCAGTGAAGCCCCGCGGGCACCTATACGGGCAGTGGTGTCTTGTACGGACCGTGTGAGATGTCTTGAGTTGGAAAAGTCCATTTCTGGCCTAAGGAAAGGGGCATGACCAGTAGCATGGGCCGTGTGGCTTGCCACTGGCCGTGTAGCTGGTCATGGGGTGAGTACAAAAGAGGAATAGTGGGCGTTTCGAGGAGTTTTCTTGCTAAGTGTTGTGCCACGCCCCTCACCACGACCCGTGGCATGGTGCATGACCCGTGGTCCTTGGAATGGAGCCTGGGAAACATTTTCCAGCACCAAGTATGTTTCCACGAGCTTCCACACGACCCGTGAGGCTCTATACGAACTGTGGAGGCCTCTGTGTTCGCGACGAGGCGTCTTTTTCCAATCGATTTCCAACTTCAATTTTTAGACCAAGTACCTTGTCACGGGCACTACAAACGAGCCATGGAGTGCCACACGACCCGTGGGACCTTCCATGGGGCATCACTTTGCCAAATTTTCCATCCGTTCACTAATGGCATTCTCGTAAATGCTAATTACTCTAATGCCCTTTTTAGACTTCCAATGCTATCTTAACCTCCTAAAAGGCCTAAACAATGTTCCAAAGGATAAAACTCACTACTCTCATCTCAATCACACTCCCAAATCCTCTCAAAAGCCTCCATCAAGCTCCAATTCAATTTCAAAGAAGCCCAAGAACAAGTTTGGATTCCAAGACCCACTTCCAAGCTTCCATTCTTCCCAAACTCAATTTCAAGAAACTTAAGGTCTAAGTATTTGGATTGACCCTTGACTTCCTTTCAATCAAGGATACCCAAAATTATTTTTAAGCAATCTCATGGATTTCTAGTTACTTAAATTTTGGGCTTTTGAAGATTATGAATCCTAAAATTCTAATTATGCATGGGTAGTATTTATTTGATGATTTTAATGTGATTTAAACTATTATATGAGGATCTTCTTTGGGTTTTATGGAATTTCAAGTATGAATTTCCCCTTTAAGACTTCTAAATGCATGGGTGATTATACTATAAATTTAAATGTGGATTTAATTATGTTTTAGATTGAATTTCAAATTATATTGTTGATTTTAGATTGAATCCTAATTACCCATGTCATTATCTCATTGTTCATAGAATATACATTCATTTACATGGGTTATTATGGGAATTATGTTATGGGTTAAGCCCACTTATGTTCTATGGTATGATTTTGATAAAATATTGGTTATGACAATATTGTGATCATATATATGTCTTTGATTTTGGCTCTTTGAGTATTTTAGGTGCTTGCACCATTTTGTATATGAATGGACTATTCCTATGCATGAGTATATAGACTATGAAATTATGTTTTGGCCT
>JAABOM020089787.1:0-29023 GCA_011800125.2 Solanum clarkiae | reverse complement strand
GATTTTCATTAAGTTGACTTATTATCCATAATTGAACTTTCATTTTTATTATAATTCTGCATTTTTAATGTTATAGTCGGGTTATAGGCTGACTTGTCTTGGTGGGATAAGACGAGTGCCATCACGCCCATTTTTGGATCGTGACAAACTATAACCAAAGATTATGTAATACTAACTACTCCATGTATGCAAAAAGTAATAGCTAAAAGAACTATGGAAAAACAAAGAGAATTAATACCATGAAACAAAGAGGATAGTAAAATAATACAATCATTACCTAAAAAAGGAAAAGAGGAGAAAACAAGTAAATATGTTTAGCATTGAAGAGGAGATTAATAATGAATTTGGAGAAATATACAGTGAAGATCCATTAAAAATTGGCACAAACATACAACTCAAATACCTATAAAATTATTAAAGGAAAATAACTTAGTATATAAAAAACCTATAAAATATACTGAAACAGATATGGAACAATTCAAAATACATATGAAATATACTGAAGCAGATATGGAACAATTCAAAATACATATATGTGAATTATTAAAAGATAATTTTATTAGGTCTAGTGAATCTAAGCATAGTAGTCTAGTATTTATAGTAATAAAACATAGTGAACAAAAGAGAGAAAAATCAAGAATGGTGATAGATTATAAAGACCTAAATAAGAAAACAGAAATATTTTATTATCCAATACCAAGCAAAACGATAATATTAAATAAAGTCAAAGGATATGAATGGTTTAGTAAATTTGATTGCAAATCAGGATTTTACCATATCAAAATAATAGAAGAATGTAAAAACCTAGCTTTAGAAATCAAAGTCGTGAAAATCCTAATTTGATCATACTTGAAATTAGATGAAATAGTGAGAAAATAGGTTGGGCATTATGGGTGAAAAGTATCCATGGATGAATCCCACATACCTTGATGAGATATGAAACTTTTAAAAATGAACTTTGATTTGGAATTAAAAGTTCTTCAATGAATTCCTCACTTGATTTTGCAAGTAGACTTGAGAGTGAAGATTGATGAGAGAATTATGAATTTGGGAGAATGAGAGTGCATGGAGAGCTTTGAATAGTTAGAATAGCATGGGAGGAGTAAAAATATCCAAAAAGGAGTCTAAAAATATTAAACCGCGCATGAGGAAAAAGACCTCATCACTTAAGTCCCAAAGTTCACTGCACGAATCCCTTTCAAGACACCCTCCATGAGTTGTGAAGGACATTGGGACTCGTGATGTGTCTCGTGAAGAGCATAAAATACCTGGGTTAGAGCGGTGTACCTACGACTAATCGCTCCACGAGGCATGGTGAGCCCTACGATCTATGGAGGTCTCGTGGTGTGCACCCTCTTCAGGGAAGCCCCCAAATCCACTAAAAGGTCCCTTCAGTGGACAGTGGTGTGCACCTACTATTCGTGAATGGTATCTTAGTGGGTACTCTGGGCAAAAATTTTCGAAAATGCATTTTCAAACCTAATTTCACCTATTGAAGTACGAAACTTTATAAATTTTCTTATGGTTGGTTGGCTTGAATATTTTGAAAAATATTTTTCAAATCAATATCTTTTCCTCAAATTTAAGAAAAATGACTTCATTAAAAAAAAACTAAGAAAAATATTTTCTAAAACTTTCCTTCAATCTTAAATTAAAATATTTTTTTCTTACACTTGATTCAGAAAACAGAGAAAAATATTTTCCAAAACTTTCCTTCTATCTCAAATTAAAATATTTTTTTCTTACCCCACCCCTACCACGACCCTTCTCCTCTCAAAAAAAAATTATTTTTTAAAAATAAAATAAAATTAAAAGTTTATTTTTGAAAAATATTTCACATTTTGACAAAAAAAAACTACCCTATCTCTATGCCGATCCACCTACCCCCCCCCCCCCCCCAACTCCCTCCAAGAAATTAAAAATTTTATTTAAGAAAAATTAAGTATAAAATTTTTATTTCTTTTGCCCACCGCGTCGCCAACCCCTCGAACCAACCCTCCAATCCCAAAAAATGTTTAAAATTTTATTTTTGAAAAATATTTCATATTTAGAAAATTTTATTTTCTTTTACTACATCCCTACACCGACGCAGCTAAACGCCCCCAAAACCCCAAAAACAAATTTAAAAGTTTATTTTTTTTTAAATATTTCAAAAGTTAAAATTTTCATTATTTTACCCAACTTTTTGCCCTGGCCCACAAAAAAAATTATAATTTTTTTGAAAAATATTTTAAATTGAAAGTTTTATTTTTTAATGCATTGACATTGGTTCGTGTCTATTTCCCGCTCAATAATGTAGATAGGCTATCAAGAAAATAGAAAATTAGAGGTCGAAAATCATGATTGTAAATTTAACCATGTGAATAAGTAATTAGAAGATCCATTGAAAACCAAAACGATATAGAATATAAGTCCTGGTAGTTTTGCTTTATTGATAAAGTTCCGGTTGAAGAATTGAATACTTATTAGATTAATTTGCTTACGTAAATTAGTAGAAATATAACACAAATTTCATCTCTTGCATAACACACACAATTGATTAATTGTCTTCTCTTGAGAATAACTTAAGCCTCATTAAAGTCCTTTTGTTCGATATCCCGGCTCTAAAAGAGCTACTATATTATTTGAGTTGACCACGGACACTTGTGTGTACTTAGGAATCAACATTCACTTCTCCCAACCAAAACTCACATTTATTAATCTTGGCATATAATTGTCTCTCCCTCAATATTTGTAGCACAATTCTCAAGTGATCCGTGTGCTCTTCCTTACTCTGAGAATACACCTGAATGTCATTTATGGACAACACCACAAATTCATCAAGATAGGAAAATTGAACACCCTATTCAACCAAAGGACATCACCCTATTAAGTCCATGAATATTATCGGTGCAGTAGTCAAACCAAAGGACATTACCAACATAGTGAAGGCGACACGAAACTCCGCATGAGAGACTCCCTCTTCTTGTGGCATGGGAGGGGCTTGATCCTCATTCATGTTCCTTTATAGAGGAGCTCTTCTTGGTGGTATGATATAGAAAAATGGCAAAGAGAATGTCGTTAGATAAGGGAAAATGTTAAACAACTTCTAACGACACAACATGCATCATGAAGAAGGGAAAGTTTTCTAAACGCCTCATAGCCCCACATTCATGATTGTAGCATGCTTCACAACCATGAATAAGATCTATTCAACGCGATATGTTGGATGTCTAAGGAATATTTCAAAATTTCGTACTTGATACCAAGTTTGTCACTATACGAGCTTAGGGCCTAGTCATAACATGGTGAATGAGGAACTCAAAGGCACCTCACTGATGTTGCTCGAGTTACACATCCTGTAATCAATCGTTAGGTTATTTTAAAAATTTGTCCTCATATTTTCTTGAAATATCTCTCTCGTGAATTTTAAATAGGTATTTCGGACCATTTGATACTATAATTGTTTAACTTATGAGTAAATTTAGAAAATTACTTTAATTAGTGGACTAAATTAGTAATTAAGATAACATCCTATACTAGTTATCCATATTTATTAAATTAAATAAGTTTAAAACCTAGCAAAATTAGGGGAAAAAAAGAAGAAAGAGGGTTAGCAGAACAAAAACGTGCAGCCAAGGATATTGGGTGAAGAAGAAGAAAACTTCCCGTAAGAATTTCAATTCAATTCCTAATTTTGTATGTGTGCATTCAATACTACTACATAGCTATAGATATAATACTATTATTTTATAAAGGATTGATAAGAAAAGAAAAGAAAAGAGAAGAGTGAGTAGGAATTCTTTTGGAATCATCTAAGGTTACTGCAACATGGTGGGTCGTGATTGGTTGGCCAAAAATTCATTGACATTATTGTTAATTCATGGAGAATTAGTGATATAAATATATGTTTACATACATTGAAAGCACGCAGTGGAAGTTTTGCCGAGGAAATTGTTGTTCTAGTGAGTAACACACTGTTTTTTTCTTGTTATAGGTCTTTATTATAATTATCACTTATAATTCAAACTTCCTTATATAGACATAGATAACTAGAGATGTTGCATTATATAAGTACTATTAGAATTATAATAATGGAGGGATTAAGACTTAGTTCTAAACTTGATTATAAAATTTAGATGAGTTTTTTTCTGGGCTAGACATATAGTAATACGGGTGTCATTGGACTCCTGGTGACGTGTATATTTCATTCTTGATAGGGAATTGTCATTTCAGAAGTTGAATTCAAGAATTATTCATTTGGTAGAAGTGTTCGAGTGCAGTTCCGGCATTGAGGTAGGTTTGGTTATCCTTCTTTGAGATGTGATTGAGTTATTGAATATCCTTATATTGTAATTTATAGGATGGAATCGTATCATGTGTTAGGGTTGAAAAATCTTATTGTGATGCTAGTGTGAGAATTTTAATTGTCTATGTGTTTGCTTTGAGAGCATGTGAATACTAAATTGAGAATATCATGAATATGATACGTTGAGAACTTTGATATTCATTATGCTTATTGAGAGAAATATTGCTTCCATAATGATGTCTTGATTGAATGCATCATCATACTACATGTCATGATATTTTGAGAAGTTGTGAATGGTGATTCGTATCATGAGTCCTTGACCATGAGCATTTGCGTGGTAAGATAGTTGATATATTGTGATTAAGGTATATGACCTGCGAGGTTCCCATGGGTCCCCTTAGTCTATGGAGTCTTAGCTCGACAAGGGTATATACGACAGGTTATGCGACAGTCTTGATACCACCTTACATTGAATTGCATGACATTGCATATCATCTCATTATATTATTTTTTATTGGTTTGGATTGGATTATATAAGATTATATATTTACTTTATTCACGTTGTTCTATATAAATTGGCAACACCGATGCCAGACTGATTTTTTTGTTGCAGGTGGAAGTATTCCTAAATTATTTTATAGTTTATTCAATTTCTGATTCCCAGTTGGTTAAACTTACTGGGTACATATTATATATACTCACCCCTACTTCTTTCTCCCTTGTAGATTCTCGTCAAGATTATCCACGTGGTAGTTGATCCGCACGTGTACTTGGTTGATATAAAATCTAGTGTGAAACTCAGGGCTTCGAGTTCTATTGGATTCTATCTTAGTTGTTTAGTCTTTGTTTCTATTTGAAGACTTTGATGCACTTATTTCACTAGTTTATGTATTAGATACTTTTTAAACTCGTGACACCAGCATCTGGAGATACGATTTTATATGGTGACTATTTATTTATTGGGTTTCTCTCCTTCTAGTGTACTTTTATTGTTGGGGTTGGAATTAAATGACCTTTTAGTCATGACCTTGTTGTGGGTCGTGACACCTCCTTTTTTGGAGAATAAAGCGGTCGTTGTCAAGATATAAAATAGGGTTGAACCCAAGGGAATATGTAGACTCAACACCAATTCACCAATAAGCAATTCAAGTAGTTAATCAACTCAATTCCCCGAAAGCGGTGACAGAGTTTTACAATTATCAATAAGAAAGTAAACAAACTAACGATTACAAGACAATCAATAATAGAGAGCAACTAGGGTATCGTGTTCCCCATGATTCCTCAACTTAGTATCATTGGATAACCCAATTCTTGTCTAGAATATAGCATGCAAAACGGTAATTTAAGTTCACCAAGTCCATTGGTCAAATGTGATAGGCGAATTTTACTATGTGACTTGGCTCATTTTCATAGTGTGTAATACTAACCATTACCTATACATCTCAGTCAACCTCCCCTTAGCTCAGTTTGGTTGATTAGACGAGAACACATCATCGAATCATGTTAATCAATCTTTTTTCTTATTCATTACTACCTTGGTTCAGTAAGTAACACTAGGTAAGTTCTAACATTGGCCACCACTAGAAAACATGCAAACCGAAGAGAATTGATTAATACATGCATATACTTATTCAAAGAATTGTAAATTATCCGAGTTTACTAAGTTAGATCTTCATGGTTCCCACAACCCTAGTTGTGGATGTAGCTACTCATGCTATGGATAGATAAAGAAATTATGAATTGAGAAAACATAATTAAACACTTACCCGATTGAATTGAAATCAAGCAAATCCAAGAAGAATGAGAATCGCAAGCTTCAAGATCAAATTAACCCACAAGTGTTTTCTCACTATCTTCTCTCTCAAGTATTGGGTTCTCTGAGTACAAATCCTAAAAGTACTGAATAATGACATCCTTTTTTTGTACAATAACCTAAAAGTACTAGTTATGGTACTTACAATTAAGTCCTAAAAAATAGAAAAACTGGTCAGCAGATCCACGAAAACTCTCTACGATTTGTAATGTGATTTATTAGTCGTAGTCGGAGTCTCGTAATCAGCTTTTGGGATCTTGGATTGCTCTTCTACGAGATTACTTTATGAGTCATAGACTGCTGCATGACTCATATTGCTCTCTCATATACTTCAACTGCATCACCTTATCCTTCACGAAAAATCTTCACAAAATTCATTTATACAACTTGTAGAATGCTCTGTCACACATATAAAAGGCTTATATAGCTGATCTTCAGATATCATCCTTGAAATGCCCCAAAAATGCCTGAAAGTGTGCCTCGAAAATGTCCATAATCATAATTTCCATGTATCTCAAAATTCATGTGTGATATTGAAAATCCAGTTTCATATTCGTGATCAGGGGATAAAATTGAGTGGGAAATGGGTATAACCCCGATTTTAGAGCACCTGTAGTAAAAATTTAATTTTTCAAATTTGCAGATTTCAGAGACGATCCGCGCCCTGGCCGCGATGTGCCAGGGGCGCGGATCAGTGTTATTTTGTGCCTCAAAATCCTGTTTTGGCCTAAGGTATTGGGGTCTTGGGACCATGCCCTTCTATGCGTAAAAATACATGTACTTAGTCATTTTTCAACTTCATATCACTCAAGACACTCTCAAAACCTCTCTAACACTTAGCCAAATATTTCATCCCAAATTCAAGTGTCCCAAATTCAATTCTGGATCTCAAGAACTTCACTCAAGCTTCAAGTTCTCATTCAAATCTACATCAAGGAAATCCCAAAATTTGAGGTATATGGGTTTTAACCATTAGGTTCTTTCACCCATGGTGTCCAACCTTCCCTTTTATGTAAATTGCTTGTTTTCAAGTTGAATTATCTATGGGTATCCCTTAGTATGAAATTTGATTATAAACTATATTGGGATTTCATAAAATATTGACTGTTTATGCATATTTTGAGCTATGAATCTATGATCTATTATGATATTTGATAAGGGGTTTCAAGGTATCTTGTATGAGGGTTTTACTATGTGTTGGTAGGTTGATTTACATTGAGTTTTCTCACATGATTTCACTCTTGAATTAGATGATTTTGAACTAGCATTACAAACCCGCCAAGTGTTTGATAAAATGTCATGACATGAATCCTTGGTTTATTAATGGTCTATGATATGGTTCACAAGTTAAGTGACTCTATGATAACAAAAGGATTGTATGTATATAGTGAATTCATAAAAATTTTCTATAATGTTGCAAGTTGACCACACCTAGTTGAGGGGGTGATATGCCTCAACCACTATAATGGGGGTGCTATGCCCATCTTCCATGTTGAGGAGTATATACCTTGACCACTATGTTGAGGGGGGGGGATGTTATGCCCATCTACCATGTTGAGGGGTATATACCTTGACCACTATGGGGGGGATGTTATGCCCATCTACCATGTTGAGGGGTATATACTTTGACCACTTTAATAGGGGGGACGGGGTGCTATACCCATCTACCATGTTGAGGGTTAGATACCTTAATCACCTTCCAAGGCGGTGGCGTGCCTTGGATTCCAGGTAATAACTTGCTTTGTCTATGATGATGGTCTCTTCCCACATACGTAATCTATATCCTTATGCGATATGTTTTACAAGAATGTTTTACTTTAAGCATTGATCATACAAGTCATATTGTTATTATAATATCCATTGTTTATGATTATGCATTTTTATTATGTTGCCTATGTCTGGTTGTATTGCATCCTACACACTTAGTACATTCAAACGTACTAACGCATACTCAATGCCTACATGATGTTACCATGAAGGAACTGTAACACCTCACGATCATCCTCCACGTGGCTAGTATTGGCATCTTGAAGATAAGCTTTTGGTGAGTCCTTAAGTTCAGGGACACTAGCTATGCTACTCTTGCTTATGTTATTTCTCTATGTTGATCTTTGATACTATGAGGGTGAGCCTGGAGAGTGTCTTAGCTGCTGCCCAATCTATGTTTAGAGGTGTTGTTAGAATAATTGATGTAATTATGCTTGAGCTTTGACTCTTCTATGTTTTCTGCTATCAAAGACTTCCCTTAGTCCCATTTTCCCTTATTTATATCTCTTGTTGTTGTTTATTTTGTTTTCATGGCCAAGGATGTGTATATATTATGCTAAGAGGCTTGTTCGGGGTCCCTTCGGGTTCTCATTTCTCGTGTCACATCTAGGCCCTAGGCTTGGGTTATGACAAGCTTAGAATCAGAGTACTAGGTTGTTAATGGTCCTCGGAATCCAACGCACCACGTCAATTAAAGTCTTATTCATGGTTGTAAAGTGCACTGCAACTATGAGTAAGAAGCTATGAGGCATTTTAGGAAATCTTTCGCTTCTTCTTGATCTATGTTGTACTATAGAAGTTAAGGTAAGGTTGTTTTCTCTAACTAATGTTCTTTGCTGTTCTAGATCATGTCTATTCCAAGAGGATGACTGAGGAGAGCTCGTTCACCCGAGGAGCAACCGCCCCCTCCCACTCCTCAAGCTCCTCAAGATTGGGGAGTGGCTCATGAAGAGTTCCGGGATGCTATTACCATGTTGGCTCAAGCTATGACCAACCAAATCAACCAAGGGGCCCAATTCCCTCATGCACCTACTCCGGCCTCAAGGGTGAGGGATTTTACTAGAATGAACACTGGAGTTTCATGGGTCTAAAGTGGATGAGGATCCTCAAGAATTTATTGATGAAGTGTATAAAGTGTTGTCCATTATAGGGGCTAGATTGGAGGAGAAAGAAAAGTTGGAGGCCTACCAACTCAAAGGGGTGGCTCAAATTTGGTTCACCCAATCGAAGGTGGAGAAGGGAAATAACAATTTCATCCTTTGGGAAGAGTTCAAGGTGGCGTTTCTTAATCGGTTCTTTCCTATAGATCTAAGGGAGGCAGAAATTATGGAATTTATGAATCTTAATCAAGGTTCCATGAGTGAGAGGGAGTATGCCCTCAAGTTCAACTAACTTTCCAAATATGCTCCATAATTGGTGGCCGAACCGAGGTCTAGGATGAACAAATTTGTGTCGGGTGTCCGACTTGGTTAATGAGGATTTTCAAACTACCATATTGATAAGTGATATGGATTTGTCCCCCCTCTTGACTTATGCCGAATAATTGGAGGGGGAAAAGCTTAGAAAGAGAAGAAGTGGTGAGGCCCAGAGGGCCCATTTTGAAGGTAGATTCCAAAGTCCCGAGTGTGCCGGTTTCCTCAAGGACAAGGGTCTTCCAATACTCCTAATACAAGGTTTTCTAATGACAACCTAAGGGTCTAAGGCAGTGGTGGTGTAGTGCCTAACCCTATGTGCCCAAGATGCGGTAGAGGCTATAATGGCCCATGTTTGAAGGACACTAATGCTTACTATAGTTGTGGTGAAGTGGCTCATAAGGTGATTGAGTTTCCTCGTAATCGAAACAAGGGTAGAGGTGATCCTCCACAAGGCTAAGGTGTAAATGCGGTTCCAAAAGGGCGAGGTAGTCAACAAGGGGGTGCCCCAAGGCAAAATCAATTTTATGCTTTTAAAGGGAGACAAGGGGTGGATGAGGTACCCGATGTCGTCACTGGTATGTTAAGATTTTCCATTTTTATGTGTATGCTTTAATAGACCTGGGTGCTACTCTTTCTTTTATTACTCCTTTTGTTGCCAAAAAGCTTCATGTTAGTCTCAAATTATTGTGTGAGCCTTATAAAGTGTCTACTCATGTTGGTACATCCGTTGTTGCTAGAAGAGTCTATAGAAGTTATCCCATTTTCATTTTGCATAAAATCTTACCTTTTGATTTTGTTGAGTTAGATATGGTGATGTCATTCTTGGGATGAATTGGTTGCATGCATATTATGCTTTTATTGATTGTAGAACCCATAGGGTCAAATTTCAATTCCCTAATAAGCCCACTTTTGAGTGAGAAAGTTGTGATATGGTGGTCAAAGGTAGGTTTATTTCTTGCATTAAAGCCCAAAAGTTGATTTCTAAAGGTTTTCTCTACCATCTCGTGAGGGTTAGGGATGTTAAGTCCAAAGTCCTCCCTATAGAGTCGGTTCCGGTGGTTAATAAGTTTCTTGATGTCTTTTCTGATGAGCTTCCCGGTGTTTCTCCCGAAAGGAAAATAGATTTTAGCATAGACCTTCTTCCCGATACTCAACCCATTTCTATTCCCTCTTACTATATGGCCCTGGTGGAATTGAAGGAGTTGAAAGAACAATTGAGAGATTTGTTGGAAAAGTGTTTATAAGGCCTAGTCAATTACCTTGGGATGCACCGGTATTGTTTGTGAAAAAGAAGGGCAGTTCTCTTAGAATGTGCATTGATTACCAATAACTTAATAGGGTCACAATAAAGAATAAGTACCCTCTACGAAGGATTGATGATCTTTTTGACCAACTTCAAGGGGCTAGTCACTTCTCTAAGATTGATCTTCGGTCTGGGTATCAACAAGTGGAAGTGAGGGAGTGTGACATTCCCAAGACGGCCTTCTGAACCTGGTTTGGGGCACTATAAGTTTGTGGTTATGTCCTTCGGTTTGACTAACGCACCGGCTATATTCATGGATCTTGTGAATAGGGTCTTTAAACCCTACCTTGACTTGTTTGTGGTAGTTTTTATTGATTGATCTATTCACATAGTTAGGAGGAGCATGTGGATCACTTGAGGGTGGTTTTGCAAATCTTGAGGGAGGAAAGGTTGTATGCTAAGTATGAAAAATGTGAGTTTTGGTTGAAAGAGGTTGCTTTTCTAGGACATGTGGTGTCGGGTGATGGCATTAAGGTGAATCCTAAGAAGACCAAAGTGATTAGAAATTGGCCTAGACTTTTGACTCCATCGGATATTAGAAGTTTCTTGGGTTTGGCGGGTTATTACCGGAGGTTTGTGAATGTGTTCTCTTCTATTTCTTATCCTATGACTAAGTTGACCCAAAAGAACGCAAAATTTTTGTGGATCAATGAATGTGAGAAGAGTTTCCAAACTTTGAAAGATAAGCTTGTCTTCGCTCCTATCTTGTCTCTACTGGAAGGGTTGGAAGGGTTTTTTGTATATTGTGATGCCTTAAGAATTGGTTTGAGTTGTGTTTTGATGCAAAATGGTAAGGTGATAGCATACGCCTCTAGACAACTTAAGGTGCATGAAAAGAATTATCCTACCCATGATCTTAAATTGGCCTCCGTGGTATTTGCCTTAAAAATTTGGCATCATTACTTATATGGGGTTCATGTTAATGTGTTCATCGATCATACGAGTCTCCACTATGTGTTCACCCAAAAAGATCTTAACTTGAGACAAAGGTGGTTATAGCTCCTTAAAGATTATGATATGAGTGTGCATTATCACTCTGATAAAGTTAATGTTATAGATGACGCCCTAAGTAGGGTATCTATGAGTAGTCTAGCTCGTGTTGATGATGGTAGCAAAGAGGTTGCTAGAAAGGTTCATCGGCTGGCTAGATTAGGGGTTAGGTTGGAAGAGGTAGATAATGGTGGTGTAGTGGTTGTTGATGGTTCTAAATCATCAGTGATTGAGGAGATAAAGGCAAAACAAGATCTTGACCCCTCCTTGCAAGAATTAAAAGCCTTGGTAAGAGATGGTAAAGTGGAGGTTTTCTCCCAAGGGGGAGATGGTGCCCTTAGGTACCAAGGTAGAGAAAGTTAATTTTAGATGAGGCTCATAATTCATCCTATTCTATTCAACCCGGTTCTACAAAGATGTATAGAGATTTGAGGAAGGTGTATTGGTAGGGTGGTATGAAGAAAGACATTGCCAAATTCATATCCGGATGTCACAATTGTCAACAAATAAAAGACGAACATCAAAGGTCGGGTGGCCTAGCGTAAGATATAGAGATTCCTACTTAGAAGTGGGAGGAAATCAACACGAATTTTGTAGTTGGGTAACCTAATACTGGAAAGCATTTTGATTCTATTTGGGTTGCTGTTGATAGAATGACAAAGTTGGCTCACTTCCTACTAGTCAAAACTACTTATGGTGCTGAAGATTATGCCAAATTGTATATTCATGAGTTGGTTAGATTTCATGGGTACTTTGCCTATCATATCGGATCGTGGTGCTCAATTAACTTCTCACTTTTGGAGGTCCTTCCAAAGAGGTCTTGGTACCAAGGTTAAGCTTAACACGGCCTTTCATCCTCAAACAGATGGACAAGCCGAAAGCACTATCCACACTCTTAAGAATATGCCTAGAGCTTGTGTTTTCGAGTTTAAGGGTAGTTGAGATGAACATCTTCCACTAGTTGAGTTTGCATACAATAATAGTTATCATTCAAGCATTGGTATGACTCTTTTTTAGGCTCCTTATGGAGATGTTGTAGATCCCCGGTTGGATGGTTTGAGATAGGGGAGATGGCTTTGTTAGGTCCGAATTTAGTCATAGAAGCCTTGGAGAAGGTGAGGCTGATAAGGGAAAGATTGAAAACATCCCACAGTAGACAAAAGTCATATTCTGATGTGAAAAGTAGAGATCTTGAATTTAAGGTTGATAATTGGGTTTACTTGAAAGTCTCACCCATGAAAGGTGCGGTCCGATTTGGAAAGAAGGGTAAATTGAGCCCAAAGTTTTTGGGTCCTTATAGAGTGTTGAGGAGGATTAGTAAGGTGGCCTACGAGTTGGAGTTGCTCATTAAAATGAATAAGGTTTATCCGGTCTTCCATGTGTCTATGTTGAGGTAGTGTGTGGGTGACCCAATTGCTATTATACCTTTGGATGTTGTGGGTATGGTAGAAGATAATTTGACTTATAAGGAGGTGGCAGTAGAAATTTTGGATAGACAAGTGAAGAGGTTAAGAAACAAGGATGTAGCTTCCATCAAAGTTCTTTGGAGGAATTAACAAGTTGAGAGTGCCACATAGGAAGCCGAGATGGACATGAGAAAATGATATCCCTACCTCTTCCATCTACTCAAGCCTAAGGTACTAATTTAAGTCCCCTACATGATTTCAAGTCTTAAGTTTCAACCCTTATATCATTTGCATGCATTCATATTTATGTTGACAAGTTTATGGTGATTTTGACATTAATGTTGAGATTTTTGAAAATGATGTTTAAATGAATTGTTGCATCTATATCAGGTTGAAATCTTCATGATTACTTCTCTTAAGTACGCTTCTTTGACATTCGGGGATAAATGTTCTCAAGGGGGAGATACTGAAACGCCTAAAAAATGCCCAAAAGTATGCCTCAAAATTACCCATAATCGTAATTTTCATATATCTCAAAATTCATGCGTGATATCAAAAATCCGACTTCATATTCATGATCAGGGGAAATATTGAGTAGATAATAGGTATAAATCTGATTTTATAGCACCCATAGCAAAAATTTAATTTTCCTAATTTGCAGATTCCAAAGACGATTCGCGCCCTGGCTGCGACGTGCCAGGGGCACAGATCAGTGTTATTTTGTGCCTCAAAATCCTGTTTCAGCCTAAGACATTGGGTTCTTGGGCCAATGCCCTCCTACGCGTAAAAACACCTATACTTAGTCATTTTTTAACTCCATATTACTCAAGACACTCTCAAAACCCTCTCTAACACTTAACCAAATATTTCATCCAAAATTCAAGCGTCCTAAACTCAATTCCAGATCTCAAGAACTTCACTCAGGCTTCAAGTTCTCATCTAAATCTACATCAAGGAAAATCCCAAATTTGAGGTATGTGGGTTTCAACCATTGGGTTCTTTCACCCATGGTGCCCAACCTTCCCTTTTATGTAAATTGCATGTTTTCAAGTTAGACTATCTATGGGTATCCCTTAATATTAAATTTGATTATAAACTATGTTGGGATTTCATAAAATGTTGACTGTTTATGCATGTTTTAAGTTGTGAATCTATGATCTATTATGAGATTTGATAAGGGGCTTCAAGGTATCTTCCATGAGGTTTTTACTATATGTTGGTGGGTTGATTTACATTGAGTTTTCTCACATAATTTCACTCTTGAATTACATAATTTTGAACTAGCATTACACATCCGCCAAGTGTTTGATAAAATGTCTTGACATGAATTCTTGGGTTATTGATTGTCTATGATATGGTTCACAAGTTATGTGACTCTATGATGACGAAGGGATTGTATATATGTATTGAATTCATGAAAAGTATCTATAGTGTTGCAAGTTGCCCACACCTTATTGAGGGGGTGATATGCCTCAACCATTATGATGGGGGTGTTATGCCCATCTGCCATGTTGAGGGGTATATACCTTGACCACTATGATAGGGGTGTTATGCCCATCTACCATGTTGAGGGGTATATGCCTTGAAACACTTTGATGGGGAGTGGGTGTTATGCCTATCTACCATGTTGAGGGGTATATACTTTGACCACTTTGATGGAGGGGGTGCTATGCCCATCTACCATGTTGAGGGATAGATATCTCAATCACCTTCCAAGAGGGTGACATGCCTCCGATTCCAAGTAATAGCTTGCTTGGTCTATGATGATGGTCTCTTACCACACATGTAATCTATATCCTTATGTTATATGTTTTACAAGAATGTTTTACTTCAAGCGTTGATCATACATGTCATATTGTTATTATAATGTCCATTTCTTATGATTATGCATTTTGATTATGTTGTCTATGTCTTGTTGCATTGCATCCTACACACTTAGTACATTCAAACATACTAATGCATATTCTATGCCTACATCATATTACCATATAGGAACTAGAGCACCTCACGATCATCCTCCACGTAGCTAGTTTTGGCATCTTAAAGATAAGCTTTTGGTGAGTTCTCAAGTTCGGGGACACTAGCTATGCTACTCTTGCTAATGTTATTTCTCTATGTTGATCTTTGATACTATGAGGGTGAGCCCAAAGAGTATCTTAGCCATCGCCCAATCTATGTTTAGAGGTGTTGTTGGAACAATTGATGTAATTATGCTTGAGCTTTGATTCTTCTATGTTTTATGTTATCAAAGACTTCTCTTAGTCCCGTTTTCCCTTACTTATATCTCTTATTATTGTTTATTTTATTTCCGCGACCAAGGATGTGTATATATTATGCTAAGAGGCTTGTTTGGGGTCCCTTCAGGTTCCCATTCTCCATGTCACGTCTATGCTATAGGCTTGGGTTGTGACAATCCTTCACTGAAATTTGTCACAGAACTACCTCTATGACTCGTAAACGATCTCGTAAATCACCAAAAACCAAAATACTTCTGCAATTTAGCCCTAAGTCATAGCTAACCTGCTTTCCTGCAAAACTAAACACAAAAACACATAAAAATCATAAATATCGCATTAAGAACACACAAAATTCTAAGTTTTAAGCATCATAAGTGTTGTATTTGAGAGCACATAAACATCCTCAACTTAAAATTATTGCATGTCGTCAAGCGATGACTCAATCTATATAGACATACAGTAACACACAGAACTCAACTCAATGGTATATACCATATACATTTCAAACTCAAATACCTACACCATCTTTTCAAAATAAGATCATATAGCTATTTAGCAAACTAATGCAAACTGGTGCATATGACAACATAATATGATAAGCAAGGAAATATCAATAGTCCACAATCATTGAACAAGTCAAATGCTAATAATGTAATGCAAGTGCCCTCACAGAAAGAAGTCTCATATTTGATACTCAGTAATGGTTTCATATTTAATCATAGGACTACGCAAGAATACTCACTCTCACAAAAGTTATTCATGCATAATGACTAATACCATAGGCTTGCCTGTATACTCATGACTCAGACCTTCAACTAACTGGACTAGGATCACTTTAAGGCTTTCTCGGCTTGAAACATAAGCTCAGGAGGCTTTAGTGTGATATTTTAGGAAAATAGTGACTAATAGCCCTCCTTGAAACTGCATTTTTCATCACTTTCACCTCACCAACTATGCTATTTTCACCTTTTTCTCGCTTTTCCTTTTTAAAGTTTTTCTGGCTGCTTTCTTCTCATTTTCAGCTTTTGCCTTATTTTTACACATCATTTTGCTTTTTAGCTCATATCTATGGCATCTTTTATTTTTCTTGCACCCGGTAGATGATTTTCTTCTTTTTCTCCTCATTCCTAACTCACCACCTTATTTTTGTGCTTTTCCCTTACACTGGCCACCCTCAACTTAGTTTTTTATCCTGTATTGAAGTACACAATATCTTTCCTCTGAACCTAGGGCCACTTTTGCCAGTCACCCTCAACTTAAGCTTTTTTCCTCAGTCAAGGTTCATGATGCTCACAGAAAGACCAAGGCCAATTTCAAGGTTTATCACCAGATAAAGCTAGGCTAATTAGGTGTTTTGAAAGAATTGGTACATGTAAGGCTTAAATATTTAAAACAAGGGGGTAAATCATCATTTGGTTGGTCATTTTTAGGCTCAAGTGGATTGGTTAAAGAACAATGGCCTAAGATCCTTTCCTAATCCATTTAATCTACAATCTAACATAGAGTGATAGGGCAAGTTCTAAATTAGCACAAAATGTACGAATCTAGCAAAATAAGCTCATACTCATATGGCGCAACATACATTATTAACAAAAGACTCACATATCATGCTTCCTATCTCAAATTGCCCTTACTTATCAGAACAAATATTGCCAAATACCTAAACATGCATGGTTACCATGTAACTACTAATCCATTTTTTTGTGGGTACCATTTTTCAAAATAAAACACAAAAATATGTTATATGCCATAAATATTAGTACTATATGATACACATATTATCTAAACATCCTAAACGTGTCAGTTCAACAAAATTTAATATCTACAAGAAAAAAGAACATAGATAAGAAAACCTTGGGATCAAAATTTGGGGTTGTTCTGGACCACAAGCTACTCAGACTTCACTGAGGCCCATAACTACGCACACCCCATCGAAAAAGATGTGCATTGTCCCCATGCACAAAATAAAGCAAAAATAGAATATAAGGGGCAGAAAACTAACCTGAGCTCCTAAGAACCGGTCTTGGGCTGAGTCTAGCCATCCCCCTCCTGCAGGGTAGTCTCCTTAGCACTATTACTCTGTCTAAAGGGGTCAATACCCCTCAATTGATCCTCCTCCCAATCTAGTAGAATCTCCACCTCACACCTCGACTCCCTCAAGGCACTCTCAAGATCTTTCTCATCCGCCCTCGCATGTACATTTCTATCCATCGGATCCTTATCTGTGTAAGGTCTCTTCCTGAGGGAAGAATCGGTAGGCTCGTCGGGGCAAACAAATTAAGCACTGGCACTGAAGATATCTCCTCTGGCAATGTAACTAGTGTCATAAGTGATGCTGTAAAGTCAGCCCTAAGATCAGGATCTCTGTCTGCAAGGCTGACAAATCTGAAGGCCGGACCTCAACCAATCTCTTCTAAACCCACTCCTCAAAGGCGTCGTTGCGGGCATCTACTGCAAAAACGCTCCTGAATAGTAGCAATGGTGAATGCCCGAGTTCGCTCCTCTGAGTCTGCAATAGCCTGCTAGACCCATGGCCTAATTTATTAAATAAGATGGGTTAGCTGTGACTCAGCATGTGATAGTGACTCAGCATGTGATAGTCTCCATGCCATGGCTTGAATAGAAATGGCAGACATATAAACCATGTCCGCTGTAGAAGTCTGTGACATAGTGGCTCTGGTGCGGTAGCAACAATAGTGGGCCCCCTCTCCTCGACTGCCTCGAGCTGTTGGGGCCTCTTCTCAGTAGTAGCAGCAATAGTAGTAGGAGGGGCAGTCTCTAAACCCTCAGGTGGTGATATCGGGGCAAACATCTCTAGCAGAGGAGGACGTTGTGCTTGCCGGAGTGCCAATGGGTTCTCATCAGCCTTTATTAGGCTGGGCTCCAAAGTATGTTAGCCCTCAACTAACCGGTCCAGCTGGTGCAAAATCTCCACCCTAGACTTGACACAACGCCTGTAGATTAAAACTGGAAATGGGATGGAGGTGGCCTTCTTCAGTGCTGACTCATGTATCTACTCGGTAATGAGTCAAGCCCAATCTATGTCATAGCTAGCCAAGATGTTGGCAACCAAAACCGCACGCCCCGGCATAAGTGTTTTATCTGCTAATATCAGCCGGATGCATGATCTAATAATGGCCTACCAAAATTTGGTAGGAAAACTGAGTGAAGCCTTCACGATCGGCTCCTGTGGGTGGTGACCCAAGCAGGCTTCGTACCCTGCTCTGCAATATGACTTGCCATCCATCTCAGTAGTATGGTCTGATGCTCAGGATCTTTCATATTCAATGCATTCCTGGCCTGCCCCAACTGTTAATGAAACTCCATTGTAGATTTGGGGGCATGGTACTCGGGACTAAAAAACATACGGCAGATGGTCTCCTCAGATATATCGACCCGCCGACCTCTCACTCGTATCTCTATCAATCTGGGATGAGTGAGAGGTTTCTTCCCCTTGGAAAGAAAATACTGGATGGTGGCTGCGTACGATACATAGAACTCCCTCACCATAATCGGGGAGTACCTACCAAGAGACTCTGTCAGCCACATGAGCCTATAACATATCATTGTGTCCTGTAGACCTGTGACACGGCTAAGTACATCTGCTATCACCTTAGGCTCTTCATATATAGAACAGGTAGATTTGCCCCGCTCCTTTGGCTGCAAGCCCTCCAAGAAAATTGCCTTCATGCCCTCGATGCACCGCCGGTTAGCATGGGCATCCGGTGCTAATGATGATGATGGTGCGGCGGAGGACTCAGTATCTCCTCTGTCCTCATAGACCTTCTCAGAACTAGACTCCTCTCTTGATCACGTCATCTGGGACATGCTACTCCCACTCTCATCACAACCTTCCTCATCAGACAGGGAAGGACTATTAACCTGAGCCTGAGTAAGCCCAGCTCTGGTAGCTGCTCTGATTTGTGGTACAGAAGTTGTTGGGTCTGGCCGGGCATCAAATATCTCTAATGGCCACTCGACTAAGGGGACTGCTCCTTATCGGAATGCTCGTCATTTGAAGGCTCATCCTTGAGCTTTCTCCTCAGAGCCTCAATCTCAGCACGTCTACCTTTCGGGGACATGATATCTGAAACATAGACATAAATACACCATAATTATCCCCAAGACAAGAAATAAAATGAAAAATTTATCTGATTCAGTTGCAGAAAGGCTCTACAAAAGCCCCTTTATGAGTTGTAGTGAGCATTACGAGTCGTAAAGTGCTCTCGTAGACCAGTGATTCAGAATATTGTTAGTCACTACAAAAGTCTACGAGACCTAGGTATGACTCGTAAAGTGGTTTACGAGTCATAGACTGGGGTCATAAAGAACTCTAGTGAATAATTAAAGATAGGAAGGGGTCTACGAGACCTATCTACGAGCCGTAAAGTGATCTACGACTCGTAGAAGATCTCGTATGATGAATACTCAGAATATAAAGTCTCTGAAATTTCACACGAGGGGCAACTACGACTCGTAGATTGCTCTACGGGTCATAAGAGCCTCTTGTGAACCAAAAAATTCAGGCACCTGATGTTCTATGTCCATCACACGGACTCCACAAGACATTTTTCAATAACTAACTATCAATATCAAAGCAAGAATATAAATACTCAGATGAATTTAATCAGACAACCCTACCCCAATATTTTCAACATCAAATTACCCTATTGAAAATGATTAAGCATGAATCGTTCCAACCATTCCTATTGGACTTACACAAAATCATGCATCCATGCGAACATCCATCAATTTCATCAAGCACAAACTATTTAACATCATTCAGTAACAAACAAGGTGGATGATTCAATGGGCACAACAATTTACAAACACAAGTCCACAATACCTAATTCCGAACTCAAGCAACAACTCAATCAAGGGCAACCCTGTTTCACATAACCAAATTCAAATTCAACAAAGATTTCATGTTCAAACACTATACCCATAATAATCATCAAATCAATCAATTAAAACCAAGGCAAATTAAAGGTCTAATGAAATCAAAAACTTACCAAAAGTGGAGATGAACTTGAAAAAGATATGAGAGAGAGTGAATAATCAAGAAACCCTAGGTGCCTAAAATCTCGCCGAAGAAATAAACGGAAGTGGTCGAAAAAATAAAGGGAAGGGGAATCTTGGTTGATATGGAATTTTGACCCCTCCTTTTTATATTAAATCGAGTCAACTGATTAAATGACTAGGCTTGGGTTTACGAAACCCCAATTACGAGTCATAGATGGATCTACGACTCGTACGTTATGGTCTCATAGAACCCTCAACACTTAGCACAATTTCAAAAACTTACCTGAGATCCACCAACCCCATTCACGACTCATAGATTAATCTACAAATTATAAAGTTAACTCATGGATTGGAGTACATAATTTTCCTGCTCTTGAAATTTTCTACAAGATGAGGTATGAGTGGTAGTCTATTTTACAACTATAGGCCCAGTCGTAGAAACTTGACCTGATGTTTTTATCAGCCAAATTTACTGACTTGGTCATGTACCTATATACTCTCCATGAAATACATACTTACCCAATATGCAGCCAACTCAATGTCAGAAATTGCAATCAAACAAACAAAAACAACTACCTTTGAATTCAAAAACTGAAAAATGAACCTATAACTATGCAATAACATCAAAAACCTTGGGTCGCCTCCCAAGTAGCGCCTGATTTATTGTTGTGGTATGACTTAGACAAATTAGTTACTAGACTGCACCAATTGGCCAAACCTCACTTTTGAGCCTATCTGGATGCTTCATGGACTAGCGGATATTAAATACAATCTAAACCTGAGTTGACCAGTTTCCATATCCACTAGATCTCGTCCCGTGGTTAGGAATAGCTTTCCCAAGATGATTGGGACGTCGAAGTCAACCTCATAATCAAGAATCACAAAATCTACAGTAAATATGAATTTCTCCACTCTAACCAACACATCATAGAGTATCCCCACAGGCCTCGTCACCGTTCAATCTAAATCACATAGTGCCTTTGCGAACTCCAATTCGCCTATAGTGCAAGGTATGGTAAAAGCACTTGGATCTTCGCGCTTTTGAGCTAAGGAATTTGTAGTGGTAACACTGCAATATTGAAGCTCTTGAGAAAGCTCCTAACTCACAATGCGCTTCTTGGTAATCAAGTCCTTCATATACATGGCATAACCTGACTATGTGGATCCTCTGATAGTAATTCCACAAAACCTACGGTTCTGCAGTATCGGAAGTAACCCACTAGAGACTGTGAACTTTGTGTCTACCCATAGTGGCGGCAACACAATAGCTCCCGTCACATCCATAGCCATGGGGTTCAACCTATACTGATTCCACCGGTAAGCATTGTCATTGAAATCCCAAAGGTTGTGGAATATCCTCCAAAGGAGGTGGGTTCTCATTCCTTTCATTATCATTATTACCCCGATTCAAAGCTGCATTGGCTGCATTGTTGGCATTTTCTTGGGTCATTCTTCTTACAATTCATTGGATATCTAGATAAAATGGAGTTAAGGGATTGTCTTGTCTCCTGTGTTGGGCATACAACTACTAGTACACCCTGCAAAGGAACAAAAACAAAAACAAAAGTAAAACAAAGGGAACTAAGGATTAACGCTCGAATTACAATTACTAGTGAATTCAACTAAGTCTAGTAGTATTCCCCGGTAATGGTGCCAAAATATTTGATGTCACCTAAGTTACACCTCTTTTTTAATAGGATAAAGTGGCTGTTGTCAAGATATAAAACCTGACCAAGGCTAGGGTCGAACCCAAGGGAATACTTAGACTCAACACCAATCCACCAATATGCAATTCAAGTAGTTAAATTAACTCAATTCCCTGAAGAGGGGGGGAGGGTTGCAATAATCAATAACAAAGTAAACTAAACTAACAATCACAAGAGACAATCAATAATAGAAAGCAACAAAGGTATCGTATTCCCCATGATTCCCCACCTTAGTATCATCGGATAATCTAATTCTTATCTAGAATATAGCATGCAGACGGTAATTTAAGTTCACCCTTTGGTCAAAGGTGAGAGGCAAATTTTACTATATGACTTGGCCTATCTCGATAGTGTGCTATACTAACCATTACCTATAAGTCCCAATCAACCTCCCCTTGGCCTAGTTCGGTTAATTAGATGAGAACACATCATCGAATCTTGTTAATCAATCTTTTTTCTTATTTATTACTACCTTGGTCCAGTAAGTAACACTAGGCAAGTTCTAATGTTGGTCACCACTAGAAAATATAAAAACCAAAGAGAATTGATTAATACATGCATATACCCATTCAAAGAATTGTAAATTATCCGGGTTTACTAAGTTAGATCTTTATGGTTCTCACAACCCTAGTTGTGGATTTAGCTACTCATGCTATGGATAGATGAAGAAATTATGAATTGAAAAAACATAATTAAGAACTTACCCAATTGAATTGAAATCAAGGAAATCCAAAAAAGAATGAGAATCACAAGCTTCAAGATCAAATTAATCCACAAGTGCTTTCTCACTATCTTCTCTCTAAAGTATTAGGTTCTCCAAGTACAAACCCTAAAAGTACTCAACAATGATGTCCTTTTTTATAGAATAACCTAAAAGTACTATTTATAGTAATTATAATTAAGTCCTAAAAAATAGGAAAACTGATCGATGGACTCCACAAAAGCTCTCTACGAGTCGTAATGTGATTTACGAGTCGTAGTCTAGGTCTTGTAATCAGCTTTAGGGATCTTGGATTTCTCTTCTACGACTTCACTTTACGAGTCATAGATTGATGCACGACTCGTATTGCTCTCTCATATACTTCAACTGCATCACCTTGTCCTTCACTGGAAATCTTCACGAAACCCATATATACAACTCATAGAATGCTCTACGACTCGTGTAGAGGGCTCATATAACTAATCTTCAGATGTCATCATTCATTGAAATTTATCATGAAACTACATCTATGACTCGTAGAGGGTTTCATAAATCACAAAAAACTAGAAAACTTCTGCAATTTTGCCCCAAGTCATAGCCAATATTCTTTCCTGCAAAACTAAACACAAAAATACATAAAAATCATAAATGTCGCATTGAGAACACACAAAATTCTAAGTTTTAATCATTAAAAGTGCTGTATTTTAACAGCACATCACTCACCCAAGTCTTTAGCATTCTCAAGCATTCATAGAAATTTGAACATATGAAAGTAGAATTTTGAAAGTGGGGAAAGGGACTAAGGATACATTCAATTATTTGAAAATCATGGAAAAGAATAACTTAAACTCTATATGTGTTATTTAAACATACCATATACATTAAAGACTTGACAAGGGCTAAGACATGATCAAAGTCCACCCTTAAGTATAAATGTCAATAGAATACAACATAGAAAGTAAATTTTTTAAAAATACAACTCAAAGTAAGCATCTCAAAAGTACAACAAGCTAGAAGAGAAGATATAGTCTCTAAACTAGAGGGCTCACCAATCAACTAATTTCAAATGTCTAAAGCTAGCCACGTATCCATGGAGGCAGTGGAATGCCCACTCCTACTTAGTAGTATCATGTAGGCAAAATATGCGTTAGTACATCAAAATGTACTAAGTGTGTGAGATGCAATGCAATACATGAAATTATAATACTACCATTCATAAAATTATGATGTCATCATATATGAAATTGTAATACCATCATGCATGAAATTGTAATGTCATCATTCGAAATATGCATAACCATAGCCAAGGAGTAAAGCTCAGTATAAATTAAAGGATCAATGCATTATGTGATTCATGCTTAGAGTAACATAATCACCATATATAATACTATGTAGGAGGAGACTGTAACCAATATTTAAGACTATGCGATCTACTACATAAAATCCAACATAACCCCTTACATTTTGTCACGGACTTGATCGTGATTCCAACGTACCATGCAGCCCAGCAAACTTTTTCTACTAAGTTGCTAGTCAACCTGACTCTAATGCTTAGCAGAACTTTGAAAGACTAAGTAAAAGACTTTATGAAGGAACTAGGAAGATCTTGAGGAACAAAGAAAGAACTTTGTATTAGAGAACTCTTGAAGGCTTAATAATGCTTTGCTTGATTTGCTTGATGATCAAAATGAGGACTAAGGGGTGGTATTTATACTAGTCCCCTCCCTAAATGAATGGCTAGGATCATTTTGATCCAATGGGTACAAATGCTCTTCTAGAGAATTCTTACATAAACATCTAAGATATTTACATCTCAAGACTTATCTTGAGTCTTCTAGAAGCTCCAGGGCCTTCTTGCAAGATCTACCTTTTCCTAGGGAATTGTAGAGAATTCTGGAGTGTTCCAGCTTGCTTTGGACGTTTTTAAGGCATTTCTAGGCAAAATTTGAACGACTCATCACAT
Source organism: Solanum clarkiae (assembly GCA_011800125.2). Taxonomy (NCBI): domain Eukaryota; kingdom Viridiplantae; phylum Streptophyta; class Magnoliopsida; order Solanales; family Solanaceae; genus Solanum; species Solanum clarkiae. The sequence continues at coordinate 4,413 of JAABOM020089787.1, read as the reverse complement.
TCTCCCCCACTCAATCTGGTGACGTCCTTAGCGCATCCTCCTTGTAGGCTCAGATAAGGTCCTGGTAGTCCCACAACGTCAGTTCATGTTCACAGCTAGCTTTACTGTCGGGAGATTCCTTCCATTTTATAAATAACTCTGTATAACTAGGATGATTCCCTCATCTGGGAATGACTCGGTGCGCAAGAATTTCTTCCACTTCTTGTTCTAGCACTGTGGTGATAGTTGTCAGTGCTTTCTTTGACTCACCCTGGCTTGGATCACCCTCATCTTGATGATACAGTTTCAGTAGAGTCACATGAAAAACAGGATGCATTTCCAAGTGCGAGGGTAGGGTCAAGCAGTAGGCTAGCTTTCCGATGCATTTTTCCATGGGAAACGGCTCCTCATAACGCCTCACTAGCCCCTTGTGCACCTTGAACAATCGTCGGCTTTGATGAGGAAGGAGCTTCACCATGACTAAGTCACCTTCCTCAAACTCCAAATGTCTTCTCTTAGCATCGACCCATTTCTTCATCTTCTGTGCGGCCTTTGCTAAGTACACTTTCGCCAAGTCTGCCTTCTCGTTCCATCCCTTGGCAAACTTGTAGGTTGAAGGATTTGGCCCCTTATAACCAATAACCATAGTTTGTGGTGTCATAGGCTGTTATCCCATTGCTAGCTCGAATGGACTCGACCCAGTTGACTCACTTTTCTGCAGATTGTATGAAAACTGGGCGATATCCAGAAGTTTGGCACAATCCTTCTGGTTGGCACTTACATAGTGCCGCAGGTATAGCTCTAGTAAAGAATTCACCCTCTCCGTTTGTCCATCTGTTTGTGGGTGAAAGCTTGTAGAAAAATTGAGCTCAGACCCCAAGATTTTGAAGAGCTCCATCCGGAATCTTCCCGTGAAATGGGTGTCCCGGTCGCTGACTATAGTCTTTGGTATGCCCCAGTATTTCACCACATGTTTGAAGAATAATCTAGCAGCATCTTCAGCATTGAACTTTGTTGGGACTAGTATGAATACACCGTACTTGATGAACCTGTCCACGATGACCATAATGTTATTGCACCCCTCCGATTTTGGTAGGCATGTGATGAAGTCCATGAAAATACTCTCCCATGGTCTCTCGGCAATGGGCAATGGCTCCAATAGACTGGCTACAGGACGTTGTTCCACCTTGTCTTGCTAGCACACAAGACAAGTCTTTACATAAAGCTCCATATTATCCCTCATCTGGGGCCAATAGTAGGCTCATTTGATGAGTGTCATAGTCCTTCGTGCTCCAGGGTGACCTGCCCACCTCAAGTCATGGTACTCTTGAAAATTTCCTTCCTTAAGCCTCCCCATCTTGGTACATACACCCAGTTTCCCTTAGTGACGAGCACCCCATCCTCAAGCCAGAATTGGTGCATCTTCCCCTGACTTACCAGGCCCAGTAAATTCTTGGCTTGTGGGTCTTACTCTAACCCCTCCTTTATATGATCAACCATAGGGAAATTTGGGCTAGTGATGGAGGCAACTTTGACCTTTCTGCTCAATGTGTCGGCCACAAAGTTCCCCTTGTCGGGCTTATACTCCAGCACGAAGTCGAACTCGGCTAAGAAGGCCTGTCACTTGACTTGCTTCGGTGTCAGCTTTTTTTGCTTAAGGAAGTAGTTGGTGGAAATATTATCTGTTTTTACTAAGAACTTTGTTCCTAGCAAATAATGTCTCCACGTCCTCAGGAAATACACTACAACGGTCATCTCCTTCTCCTGGACCGTGTAGTGCTTCTCCACATCATTAAGCTTACGGCTCTCGTAAGCTACTAGATGCCCTTCTTGCATAAGGATACCTCCCAAGGCAAAATCCAAGGCATCCGTCTGCACCATAAAAGGTTTGGTGTGGTCAGGCAAGACCAACATCGGCTCCTTGACCACAACTTCTTTTAGTGCCTCAAATGTTGTTTGGCACTTTCCATCCCAATCCCCGGTCCGGTTCTTCTTCAGCAGGTCCGTGAGGGGGGCGGCTATAACAAAATCACCTTTGATGAACTTTTGGTAGTAGTTAGCCAATCCAAGGAAGGATCGAAGATCTGGTACCTTCTTTGGTGGCTCCCATTCTTACTGCGCGAACCTTGGAATCGTCCATCCGAAGTTTACCCTCTCCGATAGTGTGTCCCAAGAAGGAGACTTCTTGTTGAGCAAATGCGCACTTCTCTTTCTTGACATACAAATCGTTCTTCCGTAGTACTTGGAAGACTTGTCTCAGATGATTTACATGATTCTCCAAAGTATTGCTATATATGACAATGTCATCCAACTACACCACTACAAACTTATCCAAGAACAGTTGTAGGACACGGTTCATGAGGGTGCAAAACATTGCTGGCGCGTTTGTGAGTCCAAAAGGCATCACAAGGAATTCATACGAATCGTACCTCGTAATGCATGTGGTCTTCGGTCCATCCCCTCAGCGATCCTCACTTGGTAGTATCCGGACCGCAGATCCAACTTGGTAAACCACTGTGCTTGACCAAGTTGATCAAAGAGATTGGCAATAAGTGGGATCGGGTATTTGTTCTTGACCATGATCTTGTTGAGCGTCCAATAATCGATGCATAACCGGAGTGATCCGTCATGCTTCCTCTGGAACAAGATTGGTGCTCCACAGGGTGCTTTTGATAGACGAATGTAGCCCAAGTCCATCAATTCCTTCAACTGCCTCCGTAATTCTTCAAGCTTTGGAGGCGCCAAGCGGTATGGCACTGCCGAATTTTGGAAATTATGTCAATGTGAAGTCTTGATCATGGATGTGAAGCACCCCACATTTATGGTTAAGGAGTTGCAAGCCTCTTTTTCATAATTCAACTTGTTTGTCACTTCTCCTGAACCAGAGGTCATCCCCGAATAAGGAATTTCCTCTTCAATCGATAGAGTCGAACTACAAGCAGCCTGATTCCTGGGTCCAGAGGATATGTAGGCGGGCTCAATTTTGAAAACTCGGCTGCATTCCAACATCACTTCTAAAATCTCATTCCCGAGCATTCTGATTACTCCATAATTCGACATTGGGATAGCTTTTGATTTCTTTTAAATTCGTGCGTAAAATCAAACATTTTGAACTACAAGTGGCTTGAATTCTCATGCAACCTAAGATATGTAGGAAACCCAAAACCAAGGCTCGACCATAACTCCTTGAAGTCAGCATTATTGGCTAAAAATTGAGTTAGTCAAGTTTCTTTGTCCACGATCTCTTTCATCGATCGCATCCAAAGAAAGGGACAACTGTTGACACCCAATTTTTACCCTTCATGGTGTCAAATTAGTCATCGAGCTTTATTTTTATTTTTAATGATTTTTGAACAATTATTTATAAAAAAAAGGGTTTAATACGGGCGCGTGCACCCACACGCCCCCAAAATCTCCTTCTTCTTCTTCACAAACCCTCTCCATTTTCCCCCTGACTCCTCAACGTTCATATCCCTCACCCATCTTCTTCTGCTTCATTTTTTCCTTTTCCCCAGACCAATTTCCCTTTCCCAACCTTCTTCATTTATTCCCATTCCATTTCCCCATTCCCCTTTCCCCATCTCTCCTTCGTTTCTCCTTTTCCCCAAACCAGACGCTCCTCCAAATCCCAAAAACCCGACCAAATTCCCCAACGTTCACTCGACAACCCTTTTTCCCCACGACCTCATTTCCCCATTTCGAATCCTAATTTCTACCTACATAGTTCCCCTTTCTTCCCCATCGAAGAGTAGCAGCTCTTAATTGGGAAAACCTTATGAAGTTGAAGGAATTTTCAAAGTTGTTCCTCAAAAAAATAACTCGAAAAGTTCTAGTTATCAATCGTCACTCAATCGAACACACTTAAGCATTTTAAGGTTGGTTAACCTCGAAGATCCTTGAAGCCGGGATCTCTAATTTTCAAAGTTAAGGAGCTCCAGGGGAGTTCCTGTTCTAAAGGTGTTGTGGTTTACTGTCAGGCTCGCCGTTCCATTTCGCTGCTCCCGGAAAGCTGGTCATTCGAGTGACTCTGGGTAAAGCCATGGTTCAGCTAGGTTCACTCTCATCTCTCCTCAATGGCTGTTTAATCTACCCTTAATATGACTTGTTTTGTTAATATTTGAAGTTTTAACATGTTAAGAGCTTACTTTGGGTATTCACTGTTGTCTTATTCTTCTGTGGTCAATGTGGCTTCCAATTTTGTTTAGATGGTTTTGGTCAATATTGTTTTCCTTGTTCTGTTCCACTGTCTATGTCTCCTGTTTAGCAGTTTGGTCTTGTTTTTTTTTTTCTAAATCCCTAAACGTATCTTGGTCTTAATTTGTATATCTCCTCATTGCTGTTTAAGCCTCCTTTGTGCTTATGTTAACTTTGAGTCCAGAATTAAGTTTCCTTCCTGTTTATAATTGCCAGGATGGCAGAATTAAGTTTTCCTTC